>RJWJ010009244.1:0-49997 GCA_004363605.1 Indri indri
ATCTTCCTTAATAAAATCAAACCTCGAACTTACAAGGTACCTGCGAAGGAAGGAAAAATCCATCTCCCCTTATCCTTCTCCTTAGGCAGTGCTTCTCAAACTGTAGTGAGCATGTCTTCAAAATGCAGAGATTTAGGCCTCACGTCCAGAGGGCGGCAGGTCTGGAGGAGGGTGGGAGGCCTGAGCATCTGCATTTCTAACAAGCAGACCACACTTCTCTACTACTACCGCTGCTGCTGCGTGGCCTTTGAAGGGCTCTGCGTCCCATTTATTGCTCTTAGTCAAGGGTCTCCCCTTTCAAACAAGGCTGGAACATTTAAACAAGACTGTGCTAAAGGTCCTGGAATGAAAAAAAAGCACATGAGTAGAAAATAGTTTGCAACTAAATAATATGTTTTACAAGAGAGAGTTTTCTTGTCCTTGATGTATGGTCCCTTACAGGGCTGTCTTCCCAGGTGGACTTTAGCCTGTCCATGCAAGAGAATGATTTTTTTTAGCACCCAAGTGGTTGTGCCTTTGTGTGTATGGAGACAGCTTCATGTCCAGACCCAAGAGAGGAAAGCTTAGGAGGAGCCAGAAGAATTCTCTCCTTGGCTCACCAACAGCTCACCTGGACTTTCTCTCTCCTGTGAAAATGCTCATCTCTTTCCTCAGCAGTTGATCATGGAAAAATCTAAATTGGTCAGGGAAAAAGACACAATCTCCTAAATGTTCATGGTGTTACCTAAGACAGGGCCACTCTGGATAAACCTCAATTCCAGAAAATAAAAATAGTAAGGTTTTTGGAAGGGTGACGGTAGTATTAGATTGGTGCAAAAGTAATTGCGGTTTTGACATTCTTGAAATTTGCTGTTCAGTATTGGAATACGTTCTTAAATAAAGGTGGTTATGTTATACATCATTTTAATGCACATTTCTCGATTTATTTTTTTGCTAACAACTTATTACTTGTTTATTTTATATTTATTTTAGACTATGGAAATGTTAGACAAAAAGCATATTCCAGAGATTTTCTTATTCGAGTTCAAAATGGGTCATAAAGCAGTGGAGACAACTCGCAACATCAACAGCACACTTGGCCCAGGAACCACTAACATACAGTGCAGTGGTGGTTCCAGAAATTTTGCAAAGGAGAAGAGAGCAAAGATGAGGAGCGCAGTGGCAGGCCATCGGAAGTTGACAACGACCAATTGAGAACAATCATCGAAGCTGATCCTCTTACAACTACACATGCCAGACCATTCTATAGTTGGCATTTGAAGCAAATTGGAAAGGTGAAAAAGCTCGATAAGTGGGTGCCTCATGAGCTGACCAAAAAAAAAAAAATCATCATTTTGAAGTGTCATCTTCTCTTATTGTACACAACAATGAACCATTTCTCAATCGGATTGTGACCTGCGACAAAAAGTGGATTTTATACAACCACCAGCCATGACCAGCTAGCTCAGTGGTTGGACCAAGAAGAAGCTCCAAAGCACTTCCCAAAGCCACACTTACGCCGAAAGAAGGTCATGGTCACTGTTTGGTGGTCTGCTGCTGGTCTGATCCACTACAGCTTCCTGAATCCGGGCGGGACCCCTGCATCTGAGAAGTTGAACGAATTGGGCTAAGACGTTTTGTCTCATCCTTCATATTCACCTGACCTCTCGCAAACCGACTATCACTTCTTCAAGCATCTCAACACCTTTTTGCAGGGAAAATGCTTCCACAACCAGCAGGACACAGAAAATACTTTCCAAGAGTTTATCGAATCCCAAAGCATGGATTTTTACGCTACAGAAATAAACTTATTTCTTGTTGGCAAAAATATGCTGATTGTAATGGTTCCTATTTTGATCAATAAAGATATGTTTGAGCCTAGTTGTAATGATTTAAAATTCACAGTCTGAAACCACAATTACTTTTGCACCAACCTAATAGAAAGAGTCCGTTCCTCTCAACTCATTCCTGAACCATCTTGCTGATGAGATCTTGGTGATTTGAGAGGCAGCAGCTTGTCAACTAAGCCAATTTTGTTATTTCAATTTAGCCACTTGTGCATTCAACCAGTACTTTTTAGAGCACCTACTATGTGCTAGATCCCATTCTAAGCATTATAAATACTTCAAATAATGAACAAGGCAGACTTCCACCCCTGTCTTCCTCATCACCTAGCAGAGAAGACAACTAAGACAACTAAACATCTCATTGGATGGTCAACAGGCCACATCTGGGCCTACACAGCATACTGAACATCAAGGCATCTCCCATAAAAATCTGGATTTCTAACTTCTTTTTAAAAATCAGAAAAGATGGCAAAAGTGGGCTTGTATTCCTAAATACCAACACTTGTCTGGAGCTGAGAAATGGCTGTCCATTTAGAGGAGCATGCACTCTCCAATTTGCCACACTCTCAACCACTCTCAACTGTCTTCACCCATCTGATTTACTCATCCTGCACCCAAACACATGTGAGTTGAAGACATTTGTGGAGAACCACATAGATGAGGACTTAACCTACTCTGGAGACATGAAGGATGAATGAAGCTTTCCTGGGTGCTAAGGGGCAAGGAAGGGAGTAGGCTGGGAATGTGAGGCAGAGGAAACAGCAAGTGCAAAGGCCCAGAGATGAAAGTCGGGGGGTCTTGAGAGCAAGGGGCAGATAGGTGTGTTTGAAGAGGTAAAATATTGCTCACAGTAAGAGCTGTAGGTGAGAGGTGAGAGATTGAGCTGGAAAAGATAGCCAGGGGATAAGTCATATTAAAAATGTTGTACTTTAAGCTGGGTGCAGTAGTCCCAGGTACTTGGGAGGCTGAGGTGGAAGGATCACTTGAGCCTGGGAGTATGTGACCAACCTGGGTGATATAGTGAGACCCCATCTCCAAAAAAAACAAAGTTGGATTTTATCCCACATTATTTGGAGGAAGCCACTGAAGGATTTAGCCAGGATAATGAGCCCCATCTGATTGGTTTGGGAAAGATACTCACTCTGCTGGGTGGAGAGTGGATTGAGGGGGCAAGACTGAGTCGGAAGCATGTATTTTTGCAGGTATTTGAAGATATTCATGAGCATTCCCTGCACAGAGGCCAGCTGGAAATGCTGAAGGATTATGCCCCATCTTTTCTTCCTCTGAGCCCCTGCAGAATAGCAGAATCCTGGACACAGAGTGGGTGCTGGGGGAAGGCTTCTCACTCAAACCTCAGGCAGAGAAAATGACAGAAACATCTCATTCCAGTGGTCATCAGGCTTTGCACAAAGAGGATGCTCTGCCCTTGCATAGAAATGCAATCTTTTCTCCTTGACCCTATGGGAAGGGTAAATTTTTTTAAAACATTATTTTTGAGAGCCATTTTAAAGCTATTGACCTTTTTCACCAGCTATTCAACTTATCTTTGATTTGGGTGACAGTCATGTCTGTCTTAGACGTGACTTTCCTGAGAGAGAGCTGCCAAGTCTCCCTCAGATGTCCATCAGGTTTAAGGAAAAGGCACGAAAATACTGCAGGCTAATGAGAGGAGAAAGGTGCATATGCAAATGTGTAAATAAAGCAGAAAAATGATACAAACAACTAGGAAAAGGTCAGATTTTTTAAATCTGGTAGTGAGAAGGGACACTCTTTCCAAGAAAAATTTTTGTTTTTCAGCCTGACACAACAGATTGGGCTAGAGGTGTAGATCCATTAAAGTCAAATTGATTTAGAGAGAGAAGATACTGCTCATTTCAAAAAGACAGCTTCCCGAACCCCCACCTCCACTAAAGTCTCAAATCCCAGCATGGGAGAAACCCATTAGAATTCAACTTTATAGTGCTAAAGTGGTCTGCTTAGATTGTATCCACTGGAATATTTACTTGGGATAAGATGCAAGTTCTCTGTGGCAGTGAGGGAGAATTACAGCAGGTAGCATAAGCAAGGAGTTTTATAGATGAACCCAAACCCAAAGTGGGACGTCACTCATTCAATTAATTGACTCTCCCATGTTCATACTCTCCTTGGTCTAATCTTGGGTCATTTGTTCTTTATTCTAGGATCTCAAAGCTCTTTTCAACCAGATATTTTTCTGCTCAAATTATTGCAAAGACAAAGTGAGTTGCAGCTAGTCAAATTATGACATCCACTTACCTGTTAGGCATGAGAGGCGAAGGTTGGTGCTCAAAGAGTAGGGCTCTCTGTTGCTTTGACCTCTATGCATCTAACTAGTATCCTCAAAGAACTCCCACCCATCCAAAGGCTCACAGTGTCTGAAAGGCCAGAGCCCTTGGTCATTCACACCTATATTAGGAGTTCTCCCTCTTATCACAAGAGGAAGGAAACTAGCCTGCCAGGAAGCATCTAGTGGTCTACAAATCAAGGGGTGCCTGGCTTGGTTCTGATGTTTATTCGTTTAGCTGAAGATCACTGATCACAGCCTTATACCTCGGCCCCCATCTTGTTTGCTTTAAACCAATGGAGTGAATCCTGGAGACATCAGGAAAGCCCCCACAGAAACCCTTATCCCCAATATCCATTCAATAAATACTTACGAAGCGTCTTCTATGTTGCCGAGGGCAGCTGTTCTGGGGACTGGCAAGTCCCTGTTCGCACAGAGCTTGCATTTCGGTGTGGGGAAAACAGACAATAAGCTACTCATTATGCAGTGACAAGTGCTAGATATGAAGAGTAAAGGGTAAAGTGTCGAAGATAGTCAGGAAAGGCCTCTCTGAGCAAGCTGACACACGAGCAGGGGCAAAGGGAACAAGGGAGCAAGCCCGGGAGTCTGGTGGATGAGGGTCCTGAGGACAAGGACAGACGTGCTGGGAGGAGAGATTATGTAACTCCTGCCATCCTGCCGCACGTTCTGTGTGACACAGACAGGCAAAGCAAGAGAGGGCACTGCCTTTCCTTTCCTTTCTTTTCCCTGCCTTCATTTCCCTTTCTTTTCTCCCCCTCTCCCCCTTCTTTTCTTCCTTCCTCGCTGGTCAAACCTTTGCTTACTGAATCAGCCTCTCCAACCACTTGCTCTGGGCTAAGTGTACTAAAGGTGCTAAACTTCAAATGCTTTGGTTGAGGACAAGTCTCCCTTTTCTGGAACCTGGTGACCCCAAGGCTAAGGGATAGAAGACAGGGTCTCGGTTGAGAGAGAAGCAGATATTCTCTTAGCACAATCAAGTTTATCGCTTTTCTAGTAGGAATTGTGTTTGCAGGGACTCCCCCAGGTCAGGATCTGAAGAAGCATGCCCTGACTTCCTGACTTCATAGCCCCTGGGGAGCAGAGCATGGCAGGTGTGTTATTCTGGAGATCAGGGAAGAGAAGAGGCAGGGCCTGGGGGGTGGGGAGCTGGCAGTGAAAGGGCTTGAAAGGACCAAGAGATTCTGTGTGTGTGTGTGTGTGTGTGTGTGTGTGTGTGTTCGTGTGTGTGTGTTGGGGGGAGGCGAGATGTTGGTGCAAGGAAGATAGTGCAGGTAGAATGAGCTCGGCTGACTGAGGGCTCGGCTGACTGAGGGCTTAACCACAAGGTAGCCCCTAAGAGTCCAGGGTTAAGTCCGTGTGTCTATCGACAATAGAAAGGCCGTCTCTGAGCCTCCACCACCCTCTCCCACTTTATACCAACCCACACACCATCCCTTGTCAACTCAGTATGGTAGGATTACATCCCTTGAACTCAAAGAATTAAACTCAGAATTTTAGAATTCTGTGTATTTGCTTGAATCACTGTAACTTTTTTTGTTGCTAAGAATACCACCCCTTCTTTCAGTGTTCAGGGACATAGTGCACGGGTTGTGCTCTTAAAAAAACAATTCAGTTTATATAAGCAAGTCAGCTCAGAGCCGGCATCTTTGTTGTCTTAGAATGGAGTGTGGTAAGGGCTCTACATTATTGTGCTTCTCTCTCAGCTTTTTTCTACCTTTCTTCACCTGCAAATATCCCATATCTTCTTTCAAATGCACTTATAACTCCCTCAAAATTTGTTAGTTAATACTAGCCTAAAAAATAACTCATTTGACTGAATGTGTATGAAAGGCATCAGCTGAGTTTTATTCTACATCTTTGTAACCTAACTGCTCTATCTGTGTCTGTATTTCCCCTATCAGCCCCTTAGCCATGAGCTCAAATACACAATGATCACTGTAGAATCTCCCCATTATTCATTCATTTTTTTGAAGGACAACTAGGGTCTTTTCATCGAGGGTCTTTTCTGCAGTGTATAAACTGGCAGCCAGAAAATGATCAGGGCAAGGCTTGAGTAATCCTTTGTTGATCCTGGACGCGGTGCATCCCTGAATTGCTCGATTACAAAGCATAGAATCATTACATGTTGAATGTCAGGGTAACTCACCGAAATCTGACATACTTAGATTGCTCACAATTTCTCTTATTTGCTCTCTTTCAGTGAAAGAGCTATCTCTTAACTGAGATAATCCTTATCTTCATGAGCTCTGATTCTTACCTTTCAGTCTTATCTTTACTAGGTTAAATTACCCCTGTTTTTGCCCTCTTATTTCCCAACCATTTATTCACCATTTAGTCACCTCCTTCCTGGGCCTTCTACATTGAACTAAGTTTGCAGTGGTCCATAACTTATAATTCTGTGTATTAGACAATAGAATGTAGGTCAACTTGTCACACAGCCCACTGGACCAGGTGCCAAGAACCTTAGAGGCAAGTGGACATATAGTTGGTCAACTATTGTGCCTGACCTAATCCTCTGATGGCCAAAGTGGTTTGGGAGAATTCTTCCACATTTGTGTGAGAGGATGTGACTGCCTCCACAGGGTGAACAATGCTCCTTCCCTGGGAAACATGTAAGAACCTCACGATGGTTTTCCCTTTCAAACTGAACATGCTCTACTGCTCCCATCCTCCACCCAGACCCCTGCTACATCCACGCCAGTTGGGAATTGCTTTGTACAATGACTGATGTTAGAGACAGGAGCCTATTACATATATAAACCATCTGGGGTCTACAAGAAATTAGAATTTTTGGGCTTAGACTATGAGCCAACAATACACATTAAGGAAGCTCTAAAAGAAGAGAAACAGGTCAGTTTCACTCTCACTCCCAAAGAGGTCCAATGGGTTTCACCAGACTACTCTCTTGGGACTCTACCAAGCTGATTAAAGTCCCAACAAGTCCAAACTAGCCAGCTGCCCAGAGGAACCCCCAGGTATAAAGTTATATAAAGATATGAAATTCAGCTGTGTTCGGAAAAGATCTTTCAAGGCCACTCCAGCCCCAGGATCTGTTGTGAATCCTATATAACCATCTTAGGTACAATAATGAGATCAGAGATAGGGTGACAGGTTGTGGTGTGCCCAGGACTGAGGGGTACCTGGGATGCAGGACTCTCAGTATCAAAATTGGTAAAGATCTGGGCAGATCGGGATGACTTAATCACCCTCTCCAAGACCATAACTATGTAAACAGTAAGCTTAGGTGTCACCCTTCCATTTCCAGTGCTGTCACAGCTACAGAGAGATGCTTTACTTGGCTACAGATATGGAGAGCCTCAGAACTCATGTGTAACTATATACACTCTGATGCTTACTTAAATTAAAAAATTTAAGATATCTTTTGCAAATACTTGGAACTCAATCAGTGACATTCCAAAATTAGCTTTAAGTGATAAAATTTTATGTAATTATGACAGCCATCTCTAAAATAAGTGATTAAGTACTTCAATTTAAAAAAGGAATCATCTGAAAACAAATCTCTCAGAAATTATAAATATTCACTAAGATATTTGCCCAATTAGAAGCTCTTTGAGTCTTGTTTTTATATTTTTTTGCCAACAAAGGTTGCTTAGCAACAATCAGCTGTCTCTTTTCTCTCATTAGTTTCCTCTTTTTTCATCTCCCACCTTTGCTACTGCAGACAAAAGGGAAGGAAAGCTACTGCTCTGTGATAATCCCCTCTTCTCAGTTCATAAACAAGAAAATGAGGGCTTTTAAGTGTAACAGTCCCTAATGCTTATACCAAGGTTTGTATAGTGTGAAGGATGTGTTCCTGAAAGAAGCTGAAGTCTTAGCTCACTAAAACCCATATAAGAATAAGAGAGGTTAATATGCCAACCATTCTGGAAGGGCCAATGCTTAATTAGTCTGATATCTTTGTGCACCAGAATCTTGATCCAGTTATCAGCTGGTGGAGGGGGTAGAAACTAACATTGTTGAGGGCAAATTTTGTGCCATGCCTTGACTAGGTGCTGATTTAACTGGACTCTTAGAATGGGACTTGGCTTGGCTCAAGGGGGTTTTGGGGTTTTGAGGGGGTCAGAAAGTAGTTAGAAAGGAGACAGAGACCATACACGACTCGTAGAGCAGGGGCCACAGCAGGACCTGGCCTCGTGGAGCCTGGATCCATACCCTGGTCATCCTTGGGGATCTCAGCAGTGAGACCAAATCCATTTTCCTCTAGTGCTCTGACTTCACAGAACTCTCCTTGTGTGGCTTATTGAGTCTCCTTTGTCTCCCTCGCCCCGCCCTGTAGCCTTACCCCAGCACATATCTCAGCTTATTCAAAACCCAGAGCTGCTGCTCCCGCATAACTGGCTTGCTTAGGGACACTTGTCCACCTCGGGGCCTCTCTGTGTTTCTCTCAGCATCAGCTCTTCCTGTAAACGTACTGGTTATCTCTAAACTTCTCAAGTCAAATGCCCAAGAGTGACCTGTTCATCTAGGCAATGTCACAGGCCAATGGCCAACTGTAAATCAGTAACATACAGATCAAGTGCCCAACCGTGGCCTAATCAATCGATGCCAGGGTGAAGAAGATATTACGGAGAAGATATTATTTTATTCCCCACCCCACAATTCATACATTGAAGTCCTAATACCTAGTACCTCAGAATGTGCCCTTATTTGGAAATAGGGTCATTGCATATGTAATTAATTAAGATAAGGTCACACTGGAGTAGAGGGGGCACTTAATTAGATATGACTCCATCCTCCTAAGAAGGGAAAATACGGACACCAAGCAGGCACACAGGGGACAGTGATGTGAAGAGACACAGGGAGAAGACAGCCATCTACAGCCAAGGAGAGAGGCCTGGAACAGACCCTTCCCTCACAGGCCTCCAAATAAAGACACTCTGCCAATACCTTGATTTCAGACTTCTCTCCTCCAGAACTCTGAGACAATAAATTTCTTTTGTCTAAGCCACCCAGTTTGTAGTGCTTTGTTAAGGAAGCTCTACGAAACTAATACAGATTTTGGCACCAGGAAGTAGGGTCCTGTTGTAACTAACACCTAAAAATGTGGAAATGGCTTTGGAATTGGGAAATAGATAAAGGGTGGAAGAGTTTTGAGAAGCATAATTCAAAGCACGGATTGCCTTGAAGAAACTGTTGGTCAAAATATGGAGATTTTAAAGGAGATTTTGGTGAGGCCTCAGAAAGAAAAGAGGAGGGCTGTTGAGAAAGCTGCTATTGTCTTACGGAATCCATATTTCGTCATGAACAGAATGTTGCTAGAAATGTAATTTTAAAGGTGATTCTGGTGAAGCCTCAGAAATGAGGAACTGTTACTTGGAACTGGAGGAAAGGTGGTCCTTGTTATAAAGTGGCTGAGAACTTGGCTGAACTGTGCTCTGTTAGATAGAAAGTAGAACTTATGTATTTAGCTGAGGAGATTTTTAAGCAAAGTATTGAAGGCGCTGTCTGGTTTCTCCTTGTTGCTTATAATAAAATGTGAGAGGAGAGAAATAAATTGAAGAAGAAACTGCTAAGCAAGAACAAACAGCACTTGATGACTTGGATAAGTTTCAGCTTCTCCAGATAGTATTCTCTGGAAAGAGGGCAAAGGGTGTGGCTGGATAACCCTTTGCTAAAGAGATTAGGCTTTTAACTCGTGGTTCCAATCAACCATCTCGGCAGAAACCAGGAATAGAGGTGCCATCATCCAGGAAAAATCTGTGGAAAACCCTCTTGTTTGATGGCTTGGACTCCCATGAATTGCATGGAAGACCAATACGGTTTTCGAGAATTTTATACCAGCAAAAACACTGCCAGTCTGAACTAAAAGGGACAGCGATGGGATGGAATAAAGGAAGAATGAGTTTAAGGGCAGAGCCATGGATGCAGAGGCTGGTGGGGCTGCCACTGCCACCACAGGCTCAGAGGACACAGGCCCAGGGACAAGGGTCATTTCTTCCCTGGTAGCAGAGGGTGTGCTGCCACCAGGGCCAAAACTAATTCTGTTCCATACATGGCAGACTAGTCACTGTCAGCAGGAAATTTGGGAAGAAATTTTCCCTTAGGGTTGGAGGCATGATGAATATCTTGTACAGAAGTTTTATACATTTTACAAAATCTAATCTTCACAGAAGCCTTGAACCTCAGTTTTTATTCTCCTCATTTTACCAGCTTGGGGACAAAGCAATTTGCCTGAAGTCTTATATCTGGCAAGCAGAAGAATCAGGGTTTAAACCCAGGTCTGATTTCAAGGTCTTTCCAGTTCAGCAGAGAGGGTATTGAGACTGAGACTTTGCAATGACAACAGAAAGGATAAGTAAAATTGACTTAACTCACTCAATATAATGAAAAGTAAATATACATTACTATTCATATTACTTAAGTATGTGTGTGTGTGTGTGTGTGTGTGTGTGTGTGTATAGAAGTTTGATGCACAAAGGTATAAGAACAAGTATGCAATAACAGCCCTTCCAGAATGAGTACGTGTGTATCTATCTATGTATCTGTGTCTGTATCTATGCCTATATCCATATCCATACCCTTACTCATATCCTTATCTATTATGTGTATATACATTAAAAAAATAATGAGCAGCACAGGACCTGGTAATAATTCTCAACCCTTCAACCCTTCTTAACTAGGAATTGTTGAAACCCTTAGGCAAGGGTGCCAAGGGAACTGTCCTTTTTTCATTTACTGAAAATTTGTAGATTCTTTCCTTTCTGAAGGCATTTACTACCCTCATCATCTGCATTTGAAATGGCTTCTTTCTCATGGCAGAGATTTTAATACTATTTTACAGAATTCACAAATCTCTTGGTGGCAATGATTTTAAAAGTTCATTCTTTAAGTCTTCATTGCTTGCTAGAATTTAAGATTTATTCTTTAATATATTCTGCAAAATGCCAGCTGAAGTTGCTTACTACCTAGACTATGTCTTGTCTGTTTTAAAATGGCATAGCATCTTTCTGCCCTGGCTTTTGAGCTTTTTACTCTGATATGTTCTGTACTGCTGTACATGGTGGTAGGGAGAGTTTTATAAACGTAGGGCTTTTGAGGTAAGAGAAAAATTCCAGGAAATCCTCCCCTTTAAAATGTCTCTCCAACATAATAGTGCCTGGATTTTATGCTATTTCATAATTCACCCCATTGAATATTCTTTCTGCATGCAGAAACCCAGAGTTTCACGGGCTTTATACATTTCATGGCATCTAAGAAAAATCTACAACTAATATCATACTTAATGGTGAAATAGCGCATCTTTTCCCCTTTAAATCAGGAATAAGGTGAGGATTTCTATTCACACCACTTCTATCTGATATTGTCCTGGCAATCCTGGCAATGCAATAAAATAAGTAAAAGAATTAAAAGGCATAGAAATTGTAATGGAATGAATAGAGTTATTTTTATTCACAGACAACATGATTGCTATGTAGAAAATACTCAGGATCTATAAAACCATTATTAGAACTAATAAGTTAATTTAGGTATATCAGAGGATATAAAATCAATATTCAAAAAATAAATTGTATTTTATAAAACAGTGGCAAACAATTTGAAAATAAAATTTAAAACAGTGCCATTTACAATAACATAGAAACACACATGAAATATTTGAGAATAAATGTAACAAAACATGGACATAATCTCTACACTAAAATCTCAAAACATTGATGTGAGAAATTAAAGATCTAAATAAACAGAGACATGCCAGGTTCATAGATTATAAGACTCAATATGTTTAAGATGTCAATCATCCCTAAGTTGATTTATGGATTTATGCATCTTGACTCCTAATTCCACCAGTATTTTAGGTAGAAATGAATAAACTGATTCTTAAATTTATATGGAAGTGCAAACAAGATCCAAAGCAAAATGGCTTCATAGCATTAGAGAACTTACACGACTTAACCTTAAGACTTACTATACAGTAATCAAACAGTTTGTTACTTGTATAAGTAAGGAAAGACAAATAGATCAATGGAATAGAGTAAGGAATCCAAAAATAAACCCACACTGTACAGTCATTGGGTTTTCAACCAAGCTACCAAAGTAATCCAACGAAACAAGGAAAAATTTTCCAACAAATGATTATGTAATAATTGGATATGTGATGTATATATACAGAAAGAAATAAACTTCAACTCCTATCTTACCGTATTCACAAGAATTAATTTAAAGTGGCCCATAGCCCTAAACATCAAAGCTAAAACTGTAAAGCTACTAGAAGAACACAGAAAGCAAAAATCACAAAAGAGAGTTCAAAACTCCTTATCTGAAGATATTATTAATAAAATGGATAGACAAGATATATACTGAGAAAATATTAGCAAAACATAACACAAAGAAGACTAGTATTTAGAATATAAAAAGAACTCATACAATTCAATATGAACAACCCAGTGAAAATGGGCAAGAGATTTGAGAAAAGAAAACACTTTGCAAAAGAAAAACATACAAATAACTAATACACAAATGAATAGTGCTCAAAGTCATTAGTCATCATAGAAATGCAGATTACAACCACAATAAGACTCCATTAATATACACTGAAATGACTGCAGCAGACAGCTCCAAATATTGGCAAGGATGTGACATAACAAGAACTCTTACACATTGTTGGTGGGAATGTAAAATTTTACAGCAAGTGTGAAGGAAATTAAAAAGTTAAACATACTTCTTCCCTATGGCCAGCAATTCCGCTCTTGACTATGTACCTGTGGTAGGCAAAGTAAGGCCATGCACCCCCCTCCACCCACCCACGATGTCTTAATCCATGGGACCTGTGTTACATAGCAAAGGGGAATAATGTCTGCAGATGGAATTAAGGTTGCTAACCAGCTGACCTTAAAATAGAGAGATTACCCTAGATCTGGGGTGGAGAATCTGCAGTTTTAAGGCCACATGTGGCCTCCTAGGTCCTTAAGTGCCGCCTTTTGACTAAATCCAAATTTTACGGAACAAATCCTTTTATTTTTACCAATATTCTTTTGTTCATCTTTTATATTTTTATTTTGAAAATGAACATATTTAAAATACCAAAGAATAAAATAAGTTTCAACAAAATAATCCTCCCAGATTGACAGGCACAATTAGAACGTTAGTAAGCCATAAGGGCTAAATCGATGGCTGCTACGCTCATGATTTAGTTCTAACTTCCCCCTCCTGACTGGCACCACTACCGTACAAGGCTGTTTGGCAAGGGTTCATGGAAGTCGAGTACACCAGTCTGTTACCAGCTTTTGACAACGGTGCGCTGTGTTTCTGTTGGAAGTGGAATTTGTGAATAGTTGTTCATCTCGACAGTATTTTTTAATTGTATCTGCTTAATAGCCCATCGTGTCAAAGAAGACCAAGAGAACACTGAAGGAAGAAAACAGATTTTTTAATGAGGATTGGGAATTGCAATATTATCTCGTTTCTGCTAAAGATAAGAGGATTTTCTTGCTTTGTGATACTGCAATATCAACATTAAAGAAATCCAATGCTCATCAGCATTATAACACTCATAAGGACCACAAATATTTTAAATGAGGAGAGGCATGAAAAGTTATATTGCAGAAATTAAAGATGAAAAGCAAAAGCAAAGACAATTCTTTCAAGCAGCAATAAGACCTGGGTATAATGTCACTGAGGCAACTTATAAAGTAGCTCATGTACTGGGGTTGGGGGGAGGGAAGCCATTCAGGAATGTAGAAATTGTGAAAGAATGCATTGTTGAAGTTCTAGGATACTTAGACCCCACAACATTTCAAAGAACAAACAACCGCCTCTTTCAAGGAGAACCATAACTGATCGTCAGCATGAATTAGCAACTTCACGCAATACTTCAAAAAGAAAATATATATTATTCAATTACTTTGGAAGAATCAACTGATACTACTGACTTGGTATAGGTATTGTACTTCATTCCAGTCATAACAGAAGATTTGCTTTGCTACAAAGAGTTATTCACTTTGGGCACTCTTGCAAATAGAACCTCAGGAATAGATATCTTCAACAACTTTCAAAATAAATGTTATCAAGTTAGACTGAATTTGGTAAATTTAGTGAATGTATGTACAGATGACAGGAAAATGTGAAGGGTTTATTGCACAGATAAAAAAAGTATTAGCGTATCCAGATGCTCTCATTTCTTTTTATTGTATCTTGCATCAGCAAAATCTCTGTGCTAAAGCCACTTTTTTAAGTGACACTTTGTAACAAGTTATAAGTATTGTTAACTATATTTGTGCAAATGCAACGTGGCATCATCCATTTTGCAACATGCTAAAGTTGAACGATGAAGTATTCAGTGTGGACTTAATGTATTATTCTAAAGTGCTGTTGGCTATCACAGGGATAGGTGTTAGCCAAAATTTTATCTCTGGGAGAACAGATAATTAAATTTTATGAAGAACAGAATCAGCGATGTGAATTATTGAAAGAAGATTTCTATAGGAATGCAGTGTGTGATATCATGTCAAATATTTCTGTGTGTTATCTATCATGTCAAATCAAAATGACAAATATTTCTTGGCAAGGTAAAACTAAGTCTATATATGATATGTGGCAAAAAATCCAAGCATTTTGCAAAATGATGTCTTTTTTCAAAACACTTCTTCTTCAAAAGGAAATCTTGGATGAACATTTTCCCCAGTTAGCAAAGGTCATTGATGAGCAGGATGATATATGTGAATTGTTTGAAGAATATGCAGCTGTTAGAGGCTATTAATTGGAGGATACAATGAAAGGTTCGCTGACTTTGAGAATTGTGACATCACACTCAAATTAGCATTTCAGCCTCACCTACCTGATATCACCAAGGCACCTAAAGAACTACAGATGGAACTGATTGAACTCTCAATAGACGACATTTTAAAGTGATTGTTTAATGCTAAGAAAGATCCAATTGAAATACGGAAAATACCCATGCCTTCAGCAACATGCCTGAAAAATGTTTTCTTGCTTTTCAACCACTTATTACTGCGAATCTACATTCTCCTACCTAACCCAAATCAAGACACCATTAAGGTCACAAATGACCAGTATCCATCTAGAGGATCAAGTGAAACCACAGACCTCCATGCTGCAACCAAATATTCAAATGCTTTCCAACAAAAAGCAGATACAACAAAGTCATTAAAAGGTTAGTTAACTTAAAAATTAACCAATAGTTTTCATTTTTGAAATTATTAAGTGTATGTTAGGTTTTTACCAAATAGTGTACATTTTTAAGTATATCTAATTGAAGTTTCTTGAATGTGGCCTTATTTCATTACAGCTAAATTAATGCGGCCTTCCAACATGAAAACATTCCCCAGCCCTGCCCTGGACTATCTGGGTGGGCCCCGTGTCATCACAGGGTCCTTAAAAATAGAAGAGGGAGGCAAAAGTAGAGGGTGTGAGGGAAATGTAATTACAGAAGAAAGGTCAGAGAAATGCAATATTGCTGGCTTTGAAGATGAAGAAAGGAGGCCACATGCCAAGGATGTGGGCAGCCCCTAGAAGCTGGAAAAACTAGAAAAGGGACTCTCCCCCCAGAGTCTACAGGAGAAAACACAACACTGCCAACACCTTGGTTTTAGCCCAGTGAGAGCTCTGTTGGATTTCTGACCTGCAGAACTGTAAGATAATACATTTGCATTGTTTAAACTGCTAAGTTTGTAGTAATTTGTTGCAACAGCAATAGAAAGCTAAAAAGAAAAATGAAAACATATGTCCACAAAAACTTGTTCAAAAGTGTTCTTGGTAGTTTTGTTCATAATAGCCTAAACCTGGAAATAGTCAGGGTCTCCATTAATATAGCATAGTGAATAAAAAAAACTATGATATATTCATATAATGAAATATTACCTAAAAATAAGAAGGAATAAACTACTTACACATGCAAGAACATGAATGAATCTCAAAAACATGGTGAGTAAAAAAGCTGGACACATATTTTATGATTCCTTTTATACGAAATTCTAGAATAGGCAAAAACAATCTATGGTGAAAAAAATAAAGACAGTAGTTGTCTCTGGGAAGGGATGAATAAAGGGATTGACTAGAAAGTAACCTAGGGAACTTTCTGGTATAAAGGTAATGTTCTATACCTTAATAAGAATTTTAGGTGCACAGGTGCATGTATCTGTGAAATATGATGGAATGAGTTCTGCATTTTGTTATGGGTTGAATTGTTCCCCCAAAAGTTATTTAAATAACTTAAATCAGATAAATGCTTGATTTGTGGGGTTTTTTTGTTTGTTTGTTTGTCTTCTTGAGACAGAGTCTCACTCTCTTGCCTGGGGCGAGTGCCGTGGCGTCAGCCTAGCTCACAGCAACCTCAAACTCCTGGGCTCGAGCAATCCTCCTGCCTCAGCCTCCCGAGCAGCTGGGACTACGGGCATGCGCCACCATGCCCGGCTAATTTTTTTCTATATATATATTTTTAGCTGTCCAATTAATTTCTTTCTATTTTTGGTAGAGATGGGGTCTCGCTCTTGCTCAGGCTGGTTTCGAACTCCTGAGCTCAGAACGATCCGCCTGCCTCGGCCTCCCAGAGTATTAGGATTACAGGCGTGAGCCACCGCGCCCGCCTGATTTGTGTTTTAAACAACCAAATCGAGAGTCAAAAGCCCCAACTACTTCTCAAAGATTAGAATTTGGTTTGTTGTTTGGCGAAGCTTACCTACATTTTCCTTACAGAAGAGGTTCTTTAGACAGATCCTATACAACTACTTGTGCAGAAGAATTAAATCTAGTTTATTACTTAAAATCCTATGGGAAATTTAAAGGAACAGCTTGTACAATAGCAAATTCAAAAACCCTTCAGTCTATACGGAATGTGAAGCCATAAAACCGCCAAATTAAGTGGAAATTTCCTCCCTACTGGATCTTTCATTCAGGAGCATGATTTATTGCCTGATCAGCCCTGTTTATGGCCTGGTCACCTTATCAACCGCCTTAAAAAAATCCCAGGTTGAATGTCTATCCACATCTGTTTACATCTATTCACCCCACTGTCTCACTGCTTGTTGCTAGGATACCATGTATTAGAATATTAAAAATTTATTTTTAATCAAGTTTTTATTCTACATGGTCTTAAGAAGAGAGTGAGGTCCATGCACACATAAAACAGCCTCCAGAATGACTTTAAATCTCTCGTAATAATTCTAAACTCATTTTTTAATTTAAGAATTGAAAAACCTGGCTATCATTAAAATCGCAAGTTTTAGCTTTGTGTATTAGTTTGTCAATAAGTGGGAGGAGAGGCCCTATCACAGAACCCTTTCCTTCCTTCTAAAATGGCTGATTGATTTTGTCTGTCAGAGACAAACCTCCAGGGTACAGAAAAAGTCCTCTTTCAGAGAGGATTCATTTTCTTAGCCCTTATTTCTCAGGCTTCTAGGTTCAAAACTAGAAACTTGAACAATCTATTTTCCAGACTTCCAAAAGTGACAAAGATTAGAGAGTAAAAAAGGTGATATCCCATTTAATTTTATTCCAATTAAGAAATTCAGAATGTGTATTAAACACCATCGCTGCACAAGTGGCTATACTAATCAACATAGAGAGTGTAAAGATGAACATGAGACAGTCACCGTCTTGAAGATGGTCATAACTAGGGGAGAAATGGACAATATCCAGTGTCCACCTCCAGAGGAGCAGGGAACTAAGTCACTCCAGGCCCAGCAGGTGGAGTTCCCACATCTATGCTGGGGTCTGCAGAAACACAGGTCTGGAGCCTGCACTGGTTGGGTGTGAATGATAAGCAGCATCTATCGGGGTGCCAGGTCGGCAGTGGAGTGACAGTTTGAAATGGCTACCACATAAGGGAAGCCAATGTGTGAAAGAGTTCATAGGTCAGGGTTCAGCTGGGCATTCCTGGGTAGTGCCTATGGCCTCTGCCCTGCACACAGAGAAGGGCTGGTAAGGGCGACATCGACCCCACCGGGACCTGAGGTAGGCTAATCAGCACTGTGGGGCAGGGAAAACTTACCTGCTGGGGGAATGGCCGGGGTTCAAGAAGGCTCGGCAAGCAGTATGGTAGGTGAGCAGCGTAGGACTTCATTAATCAGCGGTAACAAGAGAGGGACATACAAAGTACAAGGAAGTGGAAACCCAATGTGAAGGTGGGAGGAAGTTGCTGTGTTAAAGCCGTGCCGGTCACGGGGACGAGGAGCGTAGAGTGTATGCAGCTGTGGGGTGAGGATACGGTGGGAAGGAAATACAGCTGGGATCTCGGGCCAGATTAGGAAGGGCCTGGAACGTCATGCTGAGTAACTTGGACTTTATTCTGTACGTGCAACGAGGGTCCTTCAGGACTGCTGAGTAATGCAGTGTTATGAAATGTTACCTTTTGGTAAAAAGATGACTTCTCAATTTAGCTCACCAATATTTAAGAACGATTTGTCTCTAAACATGTCCTATTATTCTCCGTTTGCCCCCTCAGGCCCATTCTTCACCTCCGTCTTCTGCTCTGTGCCATAGGAGGCTTCACCAGGCCCCTTTGCCCTCTGCCTTCCGGGAGGGTGGCCGAGGGAGGTGCTGTCAGGAGACTGGAGGCCAGGAGGAAACGGTGGGCTGTGTCTGGTCGGTGGCTGTGTCTCTCCACAGGCCTCAGCTCTGTGGAGTGTCCCCTTTCTGCAGCTCCAGCTCTCGTGGAGGTCTAGTAACTGCTTCCTTCTCCTCCCCTTCATGGCTTCCTCCTGTTGCTGTCACTGGACAGCTCACGAGCCCGTAACCCTGCCGTCTGAGGGGTTCCTAAGGCCACCCCCAGGTTCGGCGATTCACTAAGAGGACTGACATGACTCAACATATAGTTGTACTCACGGCTAAGATTTGTTACAGTGAAAAGATATAAAGCAAAATCTGCAAAGATAAAAGGCACATGGGGTGATGTTGGGGGAAGCCAGCCAAAATCATCAAGAATCCTCTCCCAGCACATGCCTAATTTCTCCAGCAAAGAGTTGTGAGACAACATGTGTGACATGTTGTCTTCCAGGAAAGCTCTTTAGATACTCAATGATTTTACTGGAGTTTGGTCATATAGCCACCCTTCACCTAGCCCATACCAAAATTCCAGACTCCCAGAAGGAAAGCCGGTTTTCAGGATACACCACATTGTTTGCATAAACAGTTTAGGCACAGTGAGCTGTTCCTATCAGGGAATAGTGGGAACCCTCCCAAAATCCAAGTTTCAAGACACCAGCTGAGGGCCAATCTTGCAAGCAGGCCTTACTAAGAATAGCAGAATATGTTAATTCTTCTGCACACCCATCCACACTTCTGTAAATAATTCTTTTAAGACTCTTCAGTCAACTCCTTTCAAATACACCATCTGTTTCTTCCTAGAACCCTGACAAACACAAAATATCTATCTATCTATCTGTCTATAAGTTGGTGGGCAGTCTCTTCTGCAAATTCATTCCCTCTCTTTATTTTTCCTTCAGTATTTCCCAGGTCTGATACTCACCAGGGCATGGGGCATCCAAGGCCCACAGGGCCACTGAGCCATAGCCTTCCCCTGTTTTCATACTGCACATGATTGCGTCTCTCTCTCCATTTGTCCTCTAGTTCCCCTTTGGAGATGGATTCTGTTCCTGACTTCCAGGCTCCTCATCGAAGGCTCTGAAACTCCTCCTATCGTTTAACATCCCTTCTTTTGGGGATAGGCCCTGAACAAACCATCGAGAATCCCAAGAATCCTAATGCCCCCACCCTCTGAGTCTGAGCTTGGCCCCTTTTAGAATCTCCTGCCCTACCTCCCTGACACTGTCACTGCCCAGTTGGACCTTGAGTTTTCAAAGTCTTAGTAGATGCACAGTTAATTGAACTTTTAGACATTTGATCCCACCCTAGGATACCCCTCGCCCCAGCTGGTACAGTCTTCTTATGTCTCATCCATTAGTCTCTGGCGTATTTACCCCCTTCCCTGAGGCCCAAGCCCACCAGCTTCCTTTTCTGTTACTGTGAATATTTTGGTTATCTATTGCTACCTTTTAAAACTGCCCCAAAATTTAGTGGCTTAAAACAGCAACCATTTTATTATACCTCATGCCATGGTGGGACAGGAATTCGGGCAGGGCTTGGCTAGACAAGTCTTCTGCTCCACTTGCTGTTAACTGGGGTCATTCAGTGGACTCAGTGGTACCAAATCAGCAGCCGGCTGTGTCAGAGGCTCCAAGACAATTGGAAGGCTGACTCAGTGGGTCCCCTCCCCACCTCCATGTAGTCTCAGGGCTTCTCCATGTGGTTTTTCCAGCAGGTTAATCATTTCTTACATGATAACCAAGGGCTCCAAGAAACCATGATAGAAGCCTCTAGTCTTTTTAATGAATAGGCCTGGACTAGCACAACATCACTCCTGCCATACTCTATTGCTCAACACAATCACAGACCAGTCTAGATTCAAGGAGAAAGGAAACAGACCCTACCTCTCACTGGGAGCAGTGTTAAAGAATTTATGGTCAAATTTGCAAAAGTGCCCACAAGTTTCACAGACAAATATGTTCAGGTTATGACTAACAGATTCCTTAACCCACTCTAAAACACACCTTATTTTTCCAAATTTGAAAACCATCAGTTAGAATTGGAAAATTAGCATCACGGCAAAAAAAAAAAAAAAAAAAAAAAAAAATCAACCAACAAGCTTTGCTCTTTTATTTCCCCCCTCTGTCCTACATCACTGTGCATAGCAAAGCCTCAGGCTAAAGAATAATTTCCTCCCCCACACCCCCAGGCATTAAAGTCTGAGTCTCTCATACCAGGAGGGTTAGACATCACAAATCTGAGATTAGATTTTGCAACAGAACCGAGCTGAAGATTCTTTTGGCTATGACTCTTTCTCACCTTGTCTTTTTTTCAAAGGAGCATCTGTCAGTATATTGGGGTGTCCTTCTGTGCTAACGGTTTGTTTCCCTCCTAGTTCAGGCCAGGGCATTGCACCCCAGGCTTCGGATGACTGTGATCCTCCTGAAGCCACTCCAGGAGCCTGTGTTCAGGCCTGGAACCCAGGGCCTGGAACCAGGGTGGGTGAAACCACCATATAGAAATCCTCCCAAGAGAACCTCATAACGAATTCCAAGTTTTAGAGAAGATGGTGCCAGTTAGGTTCCAGCACCCACATGATTTGCCACTCCAGAAGGCACATGTGCTATCCGTGTGAAATTGCCAACTGAAGCATAACTAATGCCAATAGGAAAGAGAGAGTAAATTTGGGGGGAGGGGATTTTAAAGGACTCCGAACACCTCGTAAGAATCATTTGAAGCAGTAGCATACACAAAGCCCTTTCGCAGCTATAATCTCATGAGAACATCATTTGATACTCTGTGAAGCGCAGCCCTATTGTACAGATAACTAAGCTCAGACCACTTAAACAAAGTGTTCAAGGTTACCAAAGTCTTCTGTAACCAAATTATACATGGTGATTTTGAAGGTGATTTTGAAGATAATTTTCTCATTTTAACTCAAAAAATAGAACAACAAATTCAACCTGGGTTTCCATGTCCTGTAAGTTGGAATTTCCTATCAGTCCACACTCCTTTGTCCATATGTGTTTCTTCCATTTACACTGCAAAGCACCCCGTTCTATGCCACTTTACATGGCTGTACTGGAGGGCTGCCAATCAGCTCCAGACACACACCGTACTTACAGACGAGGGCAGCATCCCCAGACATGTCCCTGATGGCTGTTTTATGTATCGCTGATTAAGCCAAAGAACAGCTCAAGATTTGGTATGAGAGATTTGTTCCATACAAAGGACACTTATTGTCTGGACCGATCTGATTATTTTTTTAGGAAGAATTTAAACTTGAGGCATGGGAAGGGTGCAGAAGTAGGAAGATGTGCAGAGAGTAAGCAAAGGCCATGAAGCAGCAGAGGTCATGAGCTGATAGAAGACATGAGTGAGTAAAAGCCATAGAGGAGTCAGAAGATATTAGAAGGCAAAAACCATTAAAGTAGGAAAGAAAGAGGAGGAGGAAGAGGAGGAGGAGGAAGATGAGGAAGAGGGGGACGAGGAGCAGGAGAACAAGAACTGAAAAGGAGCTTTAAGTAAGCAGAAGCTAGAAGACATGGATATTAAAGAGGAAGGTGGTTGCTTGGGTAATTAACAAAGCCAGAGAGCTGACTCCCTGTAATTGCAGAGCCCCTCAGCTGGGACTGGCAATTCGAGCTGCGAGGGGATGTCCAGGTAAACCTCCAGAACTGCACTGGACCTGAGATGACCTAGTTCACACACCCGATTCCATCCTCTCCCTGTGAGGACCGATTGCGAAGCTATTCCCCAGTTCCCATGGGGCCTTGCCATGGGACTATTTGTCCAATATTACTGATTCTCAAGGGTGTCCTTACAGTAAATCTCTTATTATTCGAAGTAAATCGAATAGGTGCCTATTTCTTTCAACCAAAAATGCTAACACAATGACTGTAATGAAAAACCACAAGTATATTCTTTATAGATCAAATGTAGGATGAGGAAAATGCCAGTGCTCTTAAAATTTTGATGTATCATTATAGGGCTCTATAATCTGTGATAATACAGATTTAAGACCATACACATCTAAGAAGTAATTTTTATAACTTCTCCTTAGCTATTCCATTGATGCCACTAACAAAAAACCTTTGCATGTCACCAGATCAAGCCTCTGGTTTCTACCCAGAGTCTAAGACAGTGTTGTAGATATAGGAAGTGTTCAATAAATGTTAACCATTGCAGTTGATGGGAAATACTGAACACATAATCTACCAGAGGTTTTATACCAGGGCAGTACCACCGCCACCATGGGGCATGTGAAAACAAATTGGGCTGGGTGTGGTAGTGTGTGCCTGTAATCCCTGCTATTCCAGGGGCTGAGGCAGGAGGACTGCTGGAGCCCAGGAGCTCAAGGCTACAGTGAGCTATGACTACACCACTGTATTCCAGCTTGGGTGACAGAGCGAGACCCCATCAAAAGAAAGAAAGAAAGAAGGAAAGAAAGAAAGAAAAAAAGAAACCAAATTGGGAAATTTTACTTGTCAATGACTGAGGTCTTCTGTTGGCATTTAGTGGAAAGGGTCAGGGATGCTAAAATTCCTGCAATGCTCATGACAGTTCCATACAAAGAAGAATTACCCCAGCAAAAATGCAAATGCTGATATCTTAAGAAACCTTCAACATTCACACATTTGCATCCAGTGATCAACTAAAAACTACAACCTGTAGCCTAATATATGGTCAAATGACAGAATAACATATTTGAAATCAGAATTATCCCAGAAAATTCATAATGTGTGTGCTGAGCTATGGATCAATCCCAGTGTCTTCATTCTGGTCTTTGTCATAAAAGACAACAAACTCCCTTCTAGGGACACCTTGCCCCAGGGCAGTAGACAAGAAGATATACTTATCAAAGTAATAAGATAGAGCATATTTTGTTGAGCAGTTTGTTAGCTTGTTTATCACTGGTAAATATGGGGACTCATGTATGTGGGCCACCATTTGCACTATTGCCAGATATCACATAAATTAGGGGTGGGCCTGCTCATACCCCAGTGTGCTAGTCTGAGTGGAACTTAAATATATAAGGCAGGTCACAAGACTCAGAAATAATCACAAATCACCATAATTTGTATGGCCTATCTATAGTTTAAATTTTGTTCCCTCAAGGAAAACTTTTGTTTACATCTCATGGACAAATGCCCTCACATTCATACTGGGGGACTTGTCATTTTTGGAGGTTCAAAGGTTTCACAGGTCTCTTTGGGAGTCAGTTATGCTCTGCCCTTTAAGTATCTGCCTCTCATCCCAAATCGAGAAAACTGAAGTCTTTTATTCACAAATGAACTACATGTTCCCTTATTTTTGATAAAATAGCTGCATGCCAAACATGATTACTTCCATCTCCCATACATTACAATGCACAAATTGAAAGTCTAATCACTGACTTGCCTTTTAATGGCATTTAAAAAATGTCTCAAATGAATAATCCAAAGCTTGCTAACATTGGTATTAGAGGATGGGAAACAATTTTCTTCCTTCTTTAAGAGCTTGCCAGGTGACCAGAAATGTCAATTTCAATTCAAATGCAATGTCAGAACAATTTTTTCTTTACATTTGGGTAAATCTTGAGTTTCTACTCACTTCTTCTGAGCACTTTGAAGGCAGGTAAATAAATACATAAAACAGTACATTTGGATTTTATTTTTCTTCTTTGAAGTCTTTATGCACAGAATATTT
The DNA here is from genome assembly GCA_004363605.1 of Indri indri. Lineage (NCBI taxonomy): Eukaryota > Metazoa > Chordata > Mammalia > Primates > Indriidae > Indri > Indri indri. Next base: position 24,334 of record RJWJ010009244.1, read on the forward strand.
TTCCTACTTCCTTAAAAAGCACCTAAAATAGCCTCTTTATCAAAAATCTAACTGTAGCTTCCACACAAGTAATCATCTTTTCCTTTCTACTTTTTTTAACCACATGTTATGACAATCTCCCACTTGATTTTAAACAACCTTTGCAGTGCAAATGTGACTATTTCCTAAGGAACAAGAAAGCTATTTTGTCCTTTGAACTGAAAAAGAGTGCCATGTCCATGGTCTGTAGATCAAAGCCAGAGCACTAGATTAGGAGTCAGGAGATAGTTCAGACATCAATCACCTGTGTGACCCTCTGGATTCCAGCCTCCTCCTCAGAGTGGAAGGGAGCCAGATTAGTCTAAGGTCACTTTCGGCCCAGAAGATCCATATTCCACGTGCTAATCCCTTCATCCTGGAGAAAATCTGTGGACAGTTCCACAGAGAATCAGTCCAGTTCTTCTATCAGGGAAGCAGCTATTTTTCTTCCCCTGCTCCTCCAAGTAAAAGCAGAATGAGATGCATATAGAACAAGATCATTTCAGTGGAAAATCTCTTAGAAGTAGAGAGTTCTTAGTGTTACAGCTCTTTTAGAATTCATCTAGCAAGTTTTCCAGTCCTCACCAGAAGAACCCCCCTAGCCCCATGCAAAAAGAAAAAAAAATAGGAAAAAAATAGAAGTAGAGAGTTCTTAATAGTGTCAAATACTATACTTATATTGTGTCCTCTGTGTGCCACAAACTGTTCTAAGAGTTTTTTATGTATAAACTCATTTAATCCTCACCACAACCCTGTAAGGCGGGTAATAGTATTACATCACCAGTTTGCAGACAAGGAAACTGATGCACACGTCTAAGGTCATTCGACTAGTCAATGGTGGTACTGACATTTGAACCCAAGGCATGTGCTTCCTAAGACCAGGTACTTACTGACCACAGTAACCATCTTTCACCTATACACAAGCAGACTAGTATGGTGGGAAATGTCTGATACAGGGAGTTGAAACTGACTCTACCACATCCTGCTTGAGTTCCCTCCAGTGACTTAATCAACCTCTCACAGCCTCAGTGGCCTATCAGTAAGGCATACCTTTAAAGGCCCATAGTGAAGTTTAAACCAGACAATGTCTTAAAAAGTATTTTGTAAACCTTAGGGTATTAAGCAAACAGTAATTATGAATCTATCTTTGATAAATAATAACAAAGTGGCAGTTCCATTAATCAAACTTAAAGTCATGGTCTAAAAAATATAGTTCTAACCTGAAAAATACAGGCATCAATTTCTTTTTTGGGGGGTGACATGTGGAGAAGAAATGAGGGCCAAGGGCCAAGAGCAGAGGGAAATTGTGGCATTTTAGGGACGCTAAAATTTAGCGACGCTTTCCAGGAATCCGAAATAACACTACTTTGCCTGAACCAAAATAAGAGAACAAAATAACTTCCGAGTCACTTCTTTCAATGCCATTAAACACTAGGAAAATTTGGGCAGACCTAGAGACCACCAGGATGGGATGGGACCCACTGAACACTCTGAAACAGGAGCCAGAACAGTTTACGTGATGAAAATGGAAACATCCACCACACGGCCTGAGGTGTAATAGAATAGCCATTATAAAAGATATTGTGAAGTGTATGTTTAAGATGATAAGTGTGCTTAAGATAAATAACATGTGTTCCCAGTGGCTAGTCCCATAATTCCTGAAGCCTACCTTTATTCCTCCAAGCATCATCACACAAATTGTTGCCCCTTTTACAAGGAGTTCTTCTCATTTGGGAACCTCTCATTGGAGTCCTGTTTCCTGTCTAGGGAAGCCCTATAATCTAGAACTCCTTTTTAGAACTGACAAGAAAGTAGAACTGAATCTAATGCTAAGCTACTCCTTCTAACATTGAACTCCTGGAGTTCTTAGTAATCAAGGTCTCTACCCACCTTCCAACCTTCCCCTCCTTCCCAGATGTCATTTTGCTACCTCCCAATATAAAATTCCTCGGAGATCCAAAGAGACATTAATATACATAAATTTTACTAAGGTAAGGGCAAGATCCTTCCATTCTACAACCACCTAAATAGTGTTCAAAGAAGGAGGAAATTCTTATTTCAACAACTATTACATACAAAAGATATGTGGTTTTTTTCCTCCACTAGTTTCCTCCTTTTTCTATAATAGCAATTTGCAGGTAAAAAATAAAGTCACAATTTAAAGATAAATAAACAAAAAGTATTTACTTAACATGTGTCCACACAGCTCCATGTTCAGCCATGTGCAGAGGGTTTCACTCAAAGATAGGGGGTACTGACAAAGAAGAAAGGCAGGCATTCGCCCCACAGATAAACATCCAACAGATAGAACTAGAGGAAGATAAATACTTTTCACTGTACAATATCAACATCACGTATCTGTAAGAACCAAGAACTCATTGAAGACAAAGTTCCTGTAATAAGCAAGCACAATGCTTATCAAAGAACTATCTACTAAATCACCAGGTTTTCAAAAGTTATGGCATTCAAATCTGGAGGTTTTAGTAAAACTGACACTCTCATAACTTCTGGCAGCCTTGTCAATTGATTTTTTAAAAACTTTTGTGGAAAACCCTTTGGCTATAGATTTATAAAGAAGCATAAAAGTGTTCCAACTTCATGCACTTTTAATCTTAATGCTAAAAATTTATCCTAAGAAAGTAATTTTTAAAGGGAAAAGGTATAAGGCCAGGAGTAAGATCCTAATACTGATTAAGTGTACACTAGGTGCTCGTCCTTCTGCTAGCACTTTACTACATCATCTCACTTAATCTTCATAATGATACTGCAAGAGAGGTGTGGTTTTTCTCCCATAGAAAATAAATGGGGAAGCAAAATGCCCTGCTATCAGCATAGAATTGGACAAAGTCATTAAAATTCTTGCAATTATTATAGAAAAACTTCATGGAGGTTATCAGAAACCAGTGGAACATTGGCCTGGTGTGCTCAGAAAAGACGTAAATCCCAGAATGGGAAGCTCATGGTATTTCCTGAAAAAAGTCTGAGGTGGGCATAGGATAGTTGGGTGAGCGGAGCAATGAGGATGGGAACAGTGGTTTTCGGTCCTACTGGAGCCAAAGCCCCCTTTTATAATCAATATTTTATATTGCCCCTTAACCATCCCAAGGTGAAATTTACAGATGATACAACTTACTTGTATTCATATTCTTAAATCAATGTTACAGACTAATTGTTACATAAGGCAGAAATAAAAGGAAAGTAATTTATAACAAAAGAGTATGTATTATTTGACACAAAACACACTAGGAAGACAAAACTCACCCCCGAAATTTTCAAAATGTCTTCTAGGGGGCAACACTGCCACCACTGAGGACCAATGGACCAGAGATAAAGGGGTGGTGGGAGGGTTAGAAACAGGAAGGGTAGGAGTGGGAGGCGAAGACCTTGATTTGGAAGACAGGGGCCGTGACGCTCCACTGGACACTGTCAGAGCAGTGGGCAGGCCAGGCCATTCCAGCTGGAGCACTCAGGCAGATTGGAGAGGGACTGCCGTGGGGCCCAATGACGAGGCAATGACAGCTGCCACATGGGAGAGAGGAGAATCCCTGGCATGGGCTGCTCCACATGGCAGCAACTCTGACACGTTTGAGCTGGGCGAAACTGTCACAATCATCTTGGCCATCCTCCTTGTTTTCCTGGTGAGATAAACAAAATGATTTGTCCCATCTCAGAGGTGTACCGAAGGAAAATGTTACCCACCTGACCACTTGGCTTCAAACCAGGTACGTAGGATAAATGGACTGAGATGAAATTGAAGGCAACTCTGAAAATTAGCTTTCAGGGAGAGTCAGGAACTTGGAGTTATTGCTCTCTGAATAGGAGAAGATGACAGAAGGAAGGGTCATAAAGAAAACTTTAATCTGTGTGTTTATTCCCGGTTGATGATCGACAGCACTACACAGAGTAGAAGCATCTAGGCGTTAGAGTCAGAGCACCTGCATTCACATACTAGGTCTGTCACTTATCACCTGTGTGGCTTTAGCCAAGTCATTTACGTTCCCTAATCTTTCTTCTCCAGGTAACAAATTAGCAATACTAGTAACCTACCTCATAGAGCCCTTGTGAAAATCCCAAGAGAACATGTATTTGAAGAGCTTTGTAGTACTGTGAAATACTGGAAAAAAGTCAAGAGCGTTTCCTCTTATTACCTATTAAAATAATGCCAGTGAAACATGCATTTCTGAAAGGGAATGGTCCAATGACTTCAGAACAATGAATGATAAAATGATCAGGTTTCATTGCCAAATATTCCAATGCGGCCTGTATAAATCAAGATATCTCGTATAGGGTGAAGTTCAGATGATGTCTCCTAGGTGGGCTGATTTTCCCTAGAACTGCTCAAGAGTTTTCCCTCAGGCATTTAGGTGAGAACAAATCAACAGAAAACTTTCAGTCTCTCTCTCAAGCAAAAGGCTCAGGGGATTGACGAGACACTGGGGATGTCAAAGACTGATCTCAAATGGCACTTATTCCCAATTCTGGTCCTTTTTGGCACTGCAGGTGCTCCTGTGATTAATATGTCTTTTTTACCAGCATCCATCAAGGAACAACTCTGGGAAAGGCTCTGTGTAGGAAGCACATAGCATGAGCCTTTGGTCAATACAGCTGCAACCTAAATGGTTTGATACTGGAGGAAAAATTTTGTTGACTTGCCAAGAATCACTGTGCCCAGGACAGTGTGCCCCAAATGGTATCGTATAAGTTATAAACTCTCACAGCCATGAGATTAGCCTTTGCTTCTTTCTTCCCCTAGGAACAGAGATGGATTGTGATTTAAATTCCTCAGGAATAAAATCCTTTGGCTGCTCAGTGAGTCCTCCCTCTGGAGAAACTGAAGTCAATGGCCAATGGCCAAATTGGCTCTGAGACTGAATCTGGAACACGTCCGAGTTGCATAAATACTGAATAAAACATGCAGAAGGCCTATTCCGTGCTCACGTAGACCCCAGACAGACACCACATAAACACTTGAGTTTGCTCTAAGACTTAAGGAAGGAGATTGGATGGAGAGGAGAGGAAACTCTTTTGGAATGATGAGCCATTTTCCTGGTTATATTGGGCTGTGATGAGCTGCAGACTAGCAGCTTAATCATTCAAACCTTATTTTCTCTGTCTCAGAAATGGAGACACTAGCTTGTGATACCAGCCCAACTCCACAGAGAAATTCTTCAAAGAATGTTAAATAAGAGATGTCTGCAAAGTGAACCAATTTTCCTAACATCAAGATTAAAAGACTTAGAAGCATGGTCAGAGTGTCCTCCAGTTAGCCATGGAAAATTCACTGGGCCTTCTCCAGTGTGACCTTGGACTCCAGCTATATTCTTTCAAGAGCAACTGAGCTCATCTTTGACTCCACGGTTGACATTCCTGTCATCCAGACACAGTGTTGTCACTGTTTCTCATCTCTGCGCCCTGTTGTAAAGGATTCCTTCAAGCCATGGACATCTTTTCTTGTATCCATATAACATCCCCCTCCAGACAATCCTGGAACCTATTGCCAAAAGCATCAGCCTCTTTCCCCTAACGGTGTTTCTTCATCTTCCAATGACTATTTCCTGTTTAATTACATGCACACACACACACACAAACACAAACACACACACACACACACACACACACACACACGATAACTATCTCCAACCTCTACTATGGATAAAAAAAATTAGTGGGGAGACACATTATCTTAGTGAGTTGTGTTGGGATTTGTTATTGTGATGGCATTCCCAAATTATAAATCCTAGGAAGAGAACAAAATTGCAGAGGGTCTCTGCAGCAAATTATCAAGTTATGAAAAACCCCAAAACCTATGTTTAATGTAGTGGGAAAAAACAGAAGCCTTATGTATAGATCACTAGCCCTCTTTACATATGGTGTCCTGGAGGATCCTAGAGACAGACTGCCTGGGTTCAAACCCTGGTTCTGCTAAGTGTCGGTTATGTGACCTTGGGCAACTTATTTAACCTCTCTAGGCCTCAGTTTCCACCTATAAATTATGTGAAGTATTAGTATTAATCCATAGAGTTATTCTGAGGGCTAAGTAGAATAACGTATGTAAAGTACATATACATGCCTGGTATACAATAAGCACTGTACACATTAGTTATTATCAAGGGGAATTTGGCTTCAGAGTTTGGTTTGTTTAAACAAGGATAATTGAAAGCTACTTCAAGGTAGAATAAAAGAGCTAGATGTATGTGAGATATATTATGGGCTCAGCACTATGCCTGGCATATAGTAACATAGTAAAGATATTATGATTATCATGGCATAGACAGTAACTCAGTTGGGTGGAAGAAAGTGCTAAGAAGCTCTGTCCTTTATGGGCACCACTGCTGGACTGCAAGGGGGTTCGGTAAGAGGGTGGGCCAATTGAGACACTGAGCATGTAAACGCCCCCTTCACTAATGGCAGGACAACAATATTGTTCTAGTCTGTGACGGCCAGCATAGTCTCTGGACAGAGAATGCTGTTTTTAAAAAAGACAGTGGAATAATGTATCTCTCTGGAATACACACATACAACCCTTCATCACTTCCCTGACCAACGTAATCGAGTTCTTTCATTGTAAAGAGTGTAATGAATATGCCATCAAATTTCGAGTCATATAATGCCTAAAGGTTCTCAGAGATGATCACATTCGACTCCACTTTTTTCTATGAGAATGAGGTTGAAAAAACAGGGGGTGGGAGGCAGGGGTTAATGACAGAAGATTTGCCTCCAGACCACACAGCCAGCTAGTGGTGGAGCTGGACTATACGATGACTTGCTCATTCTAACTCCTGTTATGCTACATTGCCTCCCATTCCCACGCCCTTCACCAGATGGCAAATCCAGCTTCTCCCTGGATCCCTGGAAGGTACCCCTTCCCTGAGATGCCACACCTCAGGCACTCGTAACTCCTTGTTGGCTGCTGCCACCTAGGGAACTGAAGTGAGTTCTCCTCCTTGGGCTGCTGCCTTGAGACAATGGCTGTGCACCGTGGTTCTGTTCAAGGACTCCCTGCTTAACGAATCTCCCAAGACACTGCATGCTCAGCTCACCAATTAGCAGAACTATTTGTGTCTCAGATAATCAGATGATGCCCATCTGACTCTTTTTGTTTGTTCTTTGAAATACTGTTAGAGAAATACTCAAACTCTTTGGGTTTACAGATAGTACTCCAAGGAGTATTGACTAGTGGCTGAGATCCAGTTTAACATTTGATTCTTTCGAAGGTACTGGTGAGAAGGGGCTCCTCTGCTTTACCCCCAGTGGTTCAAGAAGGAGAATATCAGACCTATTGACTCCAGTTCAATGTGTCAAGACCTATTAACGCAAGTTCAATGTTAGCCATACTTTCACTTTCCCCAATCACTCCTCTTTTCATTGTTTTACAGCCAGATGCTAGCGGTTGGCAGCAAAGTAGCCACTCATTCCCTCAACCTTAATTACTTGAAGGTAGTCATTGAACCAGAAACACTCATCAACTAGATCCCTTGTGGTAAGTCCGTTGACTGGTTACAAAAATGGTAAAACAGCTCCTGACAAATGATAAGAGCCCAGGTTGACTTCTATGCAATTAAAACCAGGTTCTTGGAATTTCTCCTTCAAGAACAGAATAAATGAAAATAATTAGAATTGACTATTTTTCTCAGCAGGGAAGATTAGAATGCTTCCTGTTTTAAGCAGGTAAGCATTTTTTTTCCAGATGCATCATTATCCCATGCCACATAAAGATATGATTGTACCCCTCTTTGCTAACTATTATTTCAGATTTTTAAAAGGTCTGAGTAATAGTCCTATAGCCCTGTGTATTTCTCCATAGACTTAACACCCTCACTATGCACAGCATAGCATACTGTTATAAATACTTGGGCTTAGGGATAGTTAGACTCAGTTTTAAATCCAGGCTCTACCTAGATGTGTGATCTTATACAAGTTTCTTAATATTCCTAAGCTTCAGGTGCCTCATCTGTGAAATGGTGATAATAATGCTAACTTCATGGTAGATTTGTTGTAAGAATTGAAGCTATAAAGGTTGATGTTTAGCACATTCCTTGGCCTACAGTAAGTACTCAATAAAAGCTGCTATTGTCACTATTATCTTCATTCGTATAGTCATTGCCACTGTTAAGTCCCTCAATAACAAAGAGAAGCCAGAGGATAGGGAGGAAGCCTGTTTACTGAATTCCAGGTGGTTCTGGTAAAGTAGATAGTGGCTTTGTAGCCAGCACTGAAAAATACACTACACTATTCTTAACTTAGAATGTCTGAATTCAAATCCAAGATCTGTGTGAAGGCACTTAACTTTTCTCATCTTTGCTTTTCTTATCTGTAACATGAAAGTAGTAATAGCAACCTTGTAGATTATTGTGAAAATTAAATGAAATAATAAAACCAGAAGTATTAAGCCCAATACCTGCCCCACAGAGAGCAAACTTGCCTTCTCTTGCCCAACAGTATCTTAGGGCCCTTGCCTTTGGTCTAACTTCTGCTTCTATCACCTCCACAGATAAGGTGAGGGTGGTAAATCTGGACAGAGGATGCTCTCAGGGAACCTGGGATCATGCTTCTGGTCTTCTTATCCCATAATCCCAAATATAAAGAAGAAGGCTCTCAGAGGTTCTCTAGTAGGTATATGAGAGAAGAAAGCCAGCTACAGTGGCCGAAAGACCTTGGAGGAAGGCAGGCCCTGGGAGCGTGGGGAGTAGCAGCAAAGCCTGGTACTGGCCACAAGCCACAGATTTGGAAGAGGACAGGGACGGCTGTGGCCTGAGACCTGGTGTTACCTGTGATCAGTGTCCCCAGCTCGATGACTCATATTCTTCTAGCTTTTGGCAGCCTAGACTGATGTCACTGAAATTTAAAATGAAATTAAAATCTCTCTGCAACATAGGCAGCATTTTTCTCTCCAGCTGTATTTTGAAAAGACGACACAATTTGGATGCAACATATTTTCCAACCTGAGGCAATATTCAGACAGTGTGTTGATGTATTTAAATCCATAGGTCTGTTAGTGTGTTAATATGTGTGTGTGCTGACGCATGCATAAAAATGCTCTCTCGCGTGATACAAAACACGCTCACACAAGAAAGTTGTCTTAAAAGGAACAATTATTTGTTTGGGATGTCACACCCCAGAACTCTCCACCAGCCAGCTATTGGGCCTGCTGGGTTCACAGAAGTCAAGGCCAAGTTAATGTGCATTGTATTATTGCTTAAGTAACTATTAATACCGAGTCTTTAACACACCCCCGCCCCCGCCAAAAACAAACACACACACACAACAGCATCTAATTTCCCTCCCTCTCCCAAACCATGCATGCTCCACCCTAACGCCATCTCCCCACCCTGCCATCCTCCCCTTGCGAGCAGAGGGAAACCATGAGCGCCCCCGCAGTGGTCAGATAGCTCGAATTGCATTCCCAAGCTTTTTGTTCGTTGCTTGTTTCTTAAATTCCACCAGCAGAGCTGCGGCCCATCTCAAGTGTCAAATTCAAGAACATTTTGGGGGCTGCAGTGTAGAGATTTAGTTGCAGCTAATAAAGAGCTTAAAATTCTTTGGGTCTATGTAGCACACTCTCAGCTTTTCATGTTGGGCATATCTTTGTTGGAGTTTCCCTATTCCACGCAGCTGGTAACGTGCCGGGGGATGCCGGCCGCATACTCTGGCCACCACCTCCACCCCAGGCTTTCTCATTCCAAAGACCTTGCCAAGCTGCCTGCAGGTACTGCAGACGGAATGGGGTAGCGCATGTGAGAGGGATTGTCTCAGATCGTCAGAACCTTGGGACCCCAGCAAAGTCCTGTGTTTTAAGTTCTGGTCCAATTGCCAAAGTTCAATCCCAGTTTTTGCTTCGGACTTGCCCAGAAATTCACCTTGTTGATCCCTTGAAGGGCTCTAATGTGCAGCTTTGCCACATCAGTGAAGTCGCTCCACCACCACCTACTCAGAATATTTGTAGAATTTGTTTGCTGGAGATACAACCACAGCAAAGCCCACAGAGGAATTACCACTTCCTGGAGAGGTGTGTTTCCAGCTAATTGAGCATCCCACTAATCTAATGGCTATGGAGTCAACCCTAGAGTAGCAGCTCCATATGGCATGGGTTGAAACATTTTTATAAAGTATTATTTCCAACACCTAGCAGAGAGCCCAACACATAGTAGGTGATCAAAACACATTTTTCTCAGGGAAAGTATTATGTACGCTATGGGGAGGGGGGCATTCAGATGTTGAAACACTAATTCTCAACTATTTGGAGATAGAGCCTTCAGGGAGGTAATTAAGGTTAATCACCTAAGGGTGTAGCCCTAATCCGAACAGACTAGTGTCCTCATAAGAAGGAGAAGAGACACCATTTCTTTGTGTGCTGACAGGGAAGGGGCTGTGTGAGGAGATGGGAAGAAGGTGCGGGTCTACAAAGCCAGGAACAGAGGCCTCACTAGAAACCAACCTGATGGAACCTTGATCTTGGACTTCCAGCCCCCAGAACTGTGAGAAAATAAGTATCTGTTGTTAAGCCACCCAGTCTGTGGTATTTTGTTATGGCAGCCCTGGCAAACTAATACAGAAAGGATAGCTCTTTAATGAGACTCCTACAACCAGATCATAACACGGTTCCAAATTCCAAAGAAGGAGGGAGGAAACGAATGTGTACCAAAAGCCGATGTGTGTGGCAGCACTGAGCCAGCTGCTTCTGGAAATTTGCCAAGTGTCTTCTTATCGAATGAACACTCCTGGGGAGGCTTGTGAGCATCCATCTGAACACCCATCGGTGAAGCATTTCCCCCACCGACCCCTTCCCAGCTGCTGGCTTTCAGCGATCTCTGGGTATGTGAGCTGGAAACCAGCTTTTCACCAGGGAAGATGACGTCAGGCAGCACAGAGCGTGCCTGTCCCCCAGGTGTTGCTCCTAAAGGTCTCCATAAACATCTACAAGTACCTGGGAATGAACGGCATGTTTCTTGTCCTGCGTTGGCGTTTATGGCCTTCATTACATTTTGATCAACAAAATTGAGTGAGAAAACCAGGCTTCCTGTGAGAAACAAGCCCAAATCAGAGTCAGGTTCTCATGATGAACCTTGCCTTTCCCTTTAATAACAGACATCAGACCACCTGCAAAAACATTCCCAGTGGCTTTTAAAAAAATATTCACTACAGTTACGTGAGGGATGAAAGGCTGTTACCTCTGCACTTCAGGTGAGCCAGCGAGAATCTTCGCAGCTTTGACTGGGGAAGGGAGGCACGTGGGTAAGGGAACGGCAGTGCAGCCCCGAGACTGCTGCTGTACAGGCAACCGCCAGGGCTCAGTCCCCAGTTAGGTCCACCATCGCCACATGTGAGGCCTCGACCAAGTTACTTACCCTCTTTCTGTCTTAGTTTTCTCATCCAAAAATTGGTGACACTATCATAGTGAGGATTAAATGAGGTAATACAGAGCACTTTCAATGTGCATAGCAAAGAATAAGTGTTCAGTGTTAGCGTGCAGTTGTCTTTCCATCAGGAAGAGAATAAGGAGGGAAAGTGTTATAAAAATGTAAACTCCATAAAAAATTCTTACAAGATTTTCTCTACAGCTGTGTTTTTGCTGGTTTATTATAAAAGTTTATTGTTGAAAATATGGAAAACAGGTTAGTATTTTGAGATGTTAACATTTTTTCCATGTTTCCTTAAAATTGCCCTCACCTTCGCATTCAGCTGGAGGCTCCCACTGAGCCAGGTAAAGGTGAAATTAGAGAAAAGCAGAGGAAATGCCCAAAGTCAAAGTTCTGATTTGTAAACTCAGAGTAGCACATGAAGTCCATGGATAAGCAATAGATTGGAAGACTGCACGATGACGTAAGAGGCATTTTGCTTGTCCCAGAGGAACAGAAGACTCCCTGGGTAGAAAACAAAGAATAGCACTGAGGAAGGGCTCTGTGTTCTGACCATTCCTGCCCCAGTCCCCAGCTAGTGTTGGGGAAGGGAAAGATGTTAAAAATCCACAGGAAGGTTTGGTTCTGTGAGAACAGAAAGTCTGGGGCATTCGAATGGAGTTCAGGAGGGCAGCAAGCATTATGCAGTTCCCCGATCAGCATGAGGCATTGATGGCTGCAAGGACAACGCAAGCAGATGTGGCTGAGATGGTCTCATGGAGTTCCTTGTTCCCCATGAGGCTCATGGAGCAGCTGGACATTTCCCAGAAGGACTTAGAAGTCTTGAGAGAGAACCCAGCCCAGAGAAGCTTTATACCTGTGGGAGGCCCCAGCATTGTCCTGGTCCATGAATTCCACTGGAGACCTGATGGGAATCAGAGCACGTTAGCCAGGATGATGTCAGTGATGAAGACTACTGGGACTTCATGCCTTCCTGGACCTCCCTCCCAGTCCAGTGCTGCCTGAAAGCTTCCTGGAATTTACCTACAACACTGGATAAAAAGGCGGAGTCCCAAATTAGCTGACCCCAGGACCACCATACACAAGGATGCGGGTCGTTCACTGTACAGGGACACAGCCCAAGAAGCAGGTGGAGGCAGAAATCTAGTTTGTGCTTTGCCCACTGCACCATGTTTACTGGCGTGGGGCTGCATCTGCCTGGAGGGAGAACTTTTCTAATTTGCTCAATGACACCATGGGCTAGTGGCAGCTTGACTGAGCAAAACTCGATTTGAAAGCGATTCCTCTGAATTGCCTGAAAAGCTCTCACCACAAGCAGTTGGAGGCTCAGAGTATAAATTAAGTTGTGGTATATAGATAAAGGTAACATCTCTTGCACTCTAAATCCGTGGCCTGAGATTCGTGACCACTCTATAGAGAAATATAAAGAAACCCACTCTCACGCCCAAAATTCACCTCTATTTTTTAGTCACGGTTATTACTGTGGTATATTTTCTTCTAGTTTTTTCTCTATGTATTTTTCCATAATAAGACAGAATATGCAATTTGGTATCATGCATTTTCTGCTTAAAATTGGATCACCAGGGAACTCATGTAGACCAGTAGTCCCCAACCTTTTTGGCACAAGGGACCAGTTTCATGGAAGACAATTTTTCCACGGATGGTGGCAGGGGGATGATTTTGAGATGATTCAAGTGCATTACATTTACTGTGCAGTCAAACCTCTCTGCTAGTGATAATCTGTATTTGCAGCCATTCCCCACCACTAGCATCACCGCCTCAGCTCCACCTCAGATCATCAGGCATTAGATTCTCAAAAGAAGTACACAACCTAGGTCCTCACATGCCAGTTTACATAGCAGGGTTCGAGCTCCTGTGAAAATCTAATGCCACCGCTCATGTGACAGAAGGTGGAGCTTTCTGTGATGTGAGAGATGGGGAGAGGCTGTAAATGCAAATGAAGCTTTGCTTGCTTGCCACTCACCTCTCGCTGTGCTGCACAGTTCCTAACAGGCCACGGACCAGTACCCGTCCGCAGCCTGGGGGTTGGGGACTGTAGATGTAGACAGCGGATCTTGACCTCCACTGTATTTTTGAAACACCTGAGGTGTTTACACAAGTGTCAGTCCCCAAGGCCACATTCCAAACCAACTGGATCAGAAACTTGCTGTGCCACCAGAATCGCTAACTCGGGGCACAGTGAATTTAGAGTAGGGAAGATGTCTGACTGAATCTCTGAGAACTCCTTACTTAGAGAGGTACCTTCCAAATGTTAATGGGATATGAATTACCTGGGGATGGTGTTAAAAAGCAGATTCTGATTCAGCAGGGCTGGGGCCTGAGCTTCTGCATTTCTCACAAGCTGCACAGGTGATACCAGGTGGACCACACTTTGAGTACCACAGGCTTGGAGCCAGGAAGATGAAAAAGAACCAGAAAAATAATCTCTATTTTAAGCACTTTTTCAAGTCATTAAAAAACTGTTTTTTTAAACTATTACTTGTAATATTTAGATAGTTCATAGCATGAATATACCATATTTTTTTCTCTTCACCATCTCCCAATTGTTTGCCATTGAAATTGTTTTCAATTGTGTTATTATAACTAAGGCAGTGCTAGGCCTCTGTGCATACTTCCTCACCCCCAACTTTTAAACGAGCAATAAAGGAATATGATGCAAGTGGTGGAGCAGGCCCCAGTGTGACACTGCCATCCGAGGCCCAGTTCCCTTCCCCAGTGCGGCCAGTGTTACTGTATGTCCTCGGGCAAGTTGAACAATGTTTCTTCACCTTGGCTTTCTCCGTTACAAAGTTTTTTATTTTCTGATATCCTTAGAATAAAGGGAATTCATAAAGTGATCTGTAACTCCCTTCTGTAGAGCCACTGTGGTATTCAATATTTGTCACAGCTCAGGGACAATGGCTGGATGTGCCAACGGCAATACCTGGGGCTACTCTACCCCAAAGCTGACCCAGTACAGAATCACTGGTGCCACAGTCATGAACAAACACTGGGATCTGGCCCACCCCTCGTTGTTTGACTTTCAATGCCAGGAGTAGGCAATCCGAAAGACATGAAAAGAAACAGCTGCATTCCAAGACACTCCTTCAGATAAAGTTTCCTTTAAAACATTTTTACCATTCTTCATCAATATTTATAAAGCGATGACTAGATACAGCCACATTCCTCTTGGGCTGTGTCTAGAACACACCCATAATACCTGATCAAAATAGTTGTTGTTTGTTGGGGGGAGGGGGGCACTTTTACAGGCAAGCTTCTTTGACAATGAGGAATCCAGTTAGCCCCACATAGCAAAAAAATAAAATCAAAATCAGTTACATGAGCAAAAAAAGATGAACGTAATTTTTTTTAAGGCAACATGGTGTGGCAGAAAGAACATGGAATTTAGAGGCCTGGGTTTGATTCCCACATTGGTCTCTTGCTACCAGAGACTCAGAGAAAGTTAATTAAGCACCCTGAGCTTCAATTTCTTCCTCAGGGGGTATTGGAAGTTATTTAAAACAAAGAGAAAAGCACAACTTTTCTAGAACGAGTTCGTGGATACATCTGGCCTCCCCAGCAGGCAGAATGTTAGTTAATAATTGCCAACATGTTGAGGATTGAGGATTCTTGACGTTTCATCTAGTATTCATGGTCTAATCTTTGCAACACACCAGAAAGGACAACCAGCTTCTAAATAAGTCCCCCACTAGGTCCCACACAGAAACTGGGATGTCCAAATGACTTGTCTTTTGGATTAAGGGAGCGGTTCTCATCTTTTGCTTACATTAGAATTGCCCAGGAAGAATTTTTAAAATGTCGATGCCCAGGCCCTACCCTCAACCAAGGCCATGCTTTGGTATTGTTTACAAAGCTCCCAGACGATTCTATAGTATAGCCTGAGCTGAGTTTGGTCTTAAGACACCAGGTGAAAATCCATGGCTGGTAAACCTGTAAGTCATTTGTCTTCCAGTGACCCCAGTTTCAAGAAATGTATCAGATTAGCTAGTCAGTCCTTGGCAATGCATCACGTGGATATCAATGGGTAATTCTGGACATCCAGATGATGTGCAACAGAGGGAAGCCTAGAGCACCATTGAAGTGCTGCACCCCTGCAACAAGTCAGGGAGAAAGGGGAGAGACAATAGTGATAATAAACTTGTTCATCTTCAACATCATCATCAACTACCATTTATGGAGTCTCTACTATTAATAGTTGCCAGGTATCGTATGCCAAGCATTTCGTGTTTTATTCTTACACTGCTCATGTGGAGACTGGAGACAGGGTAAGGGTAGTGGGTGTGCAGTAGTAAGACAGTGTAACTTTTCTGGAAAACAGTTTGTCAATGTGTGTCAAGAGCCCTCAGAATGTTCATATTCTTTGGCCAAGGAATTCTACTTCAAGGTGATTATCCCATGGAAATGGTCACAAATGCAGATGGTGCTTTTGGTCACAAAGATGTTCATTGCAGCATGGTTTATAGTAGTAAGAAACTGGAAATAATCTAAATACCCAATAAACAGATGGTAATTACATAAATGCTGCTACCTTACATACTGGAGCATATTAATGCAACCATTAAAGATGCTATGAATAAATTTCAGGACAAAGAAAAATTTTTTTTCTTTTTTTTTTTATTTCAACATATTATGGGGGTACAGATGTTTAGGTTACATATGTTGCCCTTGCCCCCCGCCCCCGAGTCCTAGTTTCAAGTGTGTAGGACAAGGAAAATTTTACATAATAAAATGTTACGTAAAATAAAGTAGGATGTAAAATAGTACCTGCAGTGTCATTCAAAGTTCCAAGAACGGCAAATATCTGTAAAACTTGTTACATTACAAACTGGGTTGCAGCTGGCAGAACTCCATTTGTACCTACATCCTCTTCAAAGAACAACCTTCAAACGGTTAAAAAGTACATTGCCAAAATGAAAATCTTTTAATAGCAAACACTGTAACTGATTGTGCCGTGGTGCTGTGGAGTCATCCGTGTTTCAGTTTGTGTACTAGGATGCATCCCCCTCAGCTCCAAATAAAACCAGGCAGGGAGGCAGATGTAAATAGTCAGAGGAAATGGAAAACAAATGACAACTGATTTGTAATACAACCAAAATATTTGTTTCACAAGTTTTTCTCACTACTGGAATCAGGTTCTCCGTGGGTGTGAAAAGAAGAGGAACTGATAAGGAAGGAAAGACTTTCCACGGAGAAAAACAAAAGGAAGCGGAGAATGCGGGAGGGGCAAAAGCAAACAGAACTGCAATTTCGCTTGCTGAAGGAATTTCAAATCTCCCAGAGCATTGCAGAATTTGGTTTTTCCTCACACAGGCAGGTTTGCTTTGAGGATGATGTTCATTTTCTGACATTTTGCTTCTGTTCTGGGAACAGCTTGACCCCACCACAGTTTTGGGGGGGCCACGTTTTCCTGTTGTGAGCTTGCTTTTCCCATCCCCAGTCCCAAAGCTCAGGCTTCCGCTGTCCTCTGGCCACTTATGCCCTTCCCAAGACTCCAGTCCCGGGTCTGACAGTCCCAGCCTTTTCCAATCTGAGGTGGCTTTTTTATTTAAAAAAAAAAAAAATTTAAAAAGAGGGGAGGGGGCAGGGGAGGCATGCCGTCTATCAGAGCAGTTGTGCTTTCATCACCCATTGATCGAGAACATAGAAAATGACCAAAGCTACCATAGATTCAAAGCAGATTTTTATTGAAGTTACATTTAAGAACCATAAAAGCATCCACAGACTTTTGAAAAATGGAATATGGGAAGCGTTTTGTTTGCCTACAGACAACACTTGACACTTAAAAGGTTTCAAAGGTCTAAACTCTACGTGCCCAGCACCTTCCCCTCTACCTATCCCAGTCTCTCCAGGCCTGGAAATGAGTTTGACCCTTGTGCTCCTATCCTCACCCTGTCCTGTCCCCCAAAGGGACACCAAAGGGAGAAGGACATTAGCATTTATTGAGCCCGCACTGAGTGCCAGGCCCTGTGCTGCAAAATACTTACTCTTCCCTCCATTTTACAAATGAGAAAACTGCAGCTGGAGAGATTCAGCTTGTAGATGGCAGAACTGGAATTTCGTGGCTCCGGAGGCCTTTCACCACCATGCAACCCACTGGAATCGTCTAATGTATTACCTTCTTGGGTAAAGTAGACTTTATGCTAAAGGGGACGTTGCGCAGAACGATTTCCAAAGCACACCACAGATGTGGGTATCTGTCTTCCGGGCCCAGTCATTTTAGGCATGCTGGGCTGTTGATTCAGACTATTTTTATGATGTATATGATAAATCATATAGTAATAATATGTGATAATATAATAAAGAATGTAATTATGATACATATGATATATCATAAAAATAAAATACTTCAGTTCTACAGTCTAGAAAGGTAGGACTCAATAAGGACAGCATACCTGACATTACGGAAAACCGAACCTCAAAAAATACAGGAATTTGAACCTGTGTCAAATTTTAGCATTTGAATGCTAAAATTGCTTCCCAAGTATTCCAGAGATGGGCAGATGACTTTTAGTCTAAAAACCAAGTGGTTAAATTAAATCGGGCTGTGTGGTCCTTTGAGAATACCAACGGTTTAAAGATGTCTTGCAATCCAGATGTTTAACTCCTCGTCCAAGTCTCTCTGATCGAGGTGAATACACTTGGGAACATAACAAAATGCAGCCTTCCTTGTGACGTTTTTATCTTTCTTCATCACATCCTGGTTCCCATCAAGTCAGAAGCCCTCCTAGTGACTTGTCTCTTAGCATAATGGCCCTCTTGTTTCAAGACCGATCCAATGTGCATTTAAATTAGTTATAAGAGTTTATAAATATTAGTGCCAGCATTAAGAGTTACTACCGTTCTCCAGGTTTCAGGATCACCTTTGCTTTTAATAGTCAAAAAACTACTATAACCTTAACTTTAAGAAAAATAGTGCTTTCCACAAATTTTCCATTATCCTGGTGCTTACCTCTCATCTCTCACTCGAAACCTCCACTGCTGGTCTCACATCCATCCCCTCTGCTTTCTGCATCACTGCTCTTACCACCTGCCATCCTTTACATTATCACTTTCTTCCCAATCCAGACACTCTACCCTCTTCCTCATTCTCCAAGGCAATGCCGTTTTGTATAACAGACTTTTACTCTGTGTTCAGAGGCAACAAAGAAGAATCATAGTTCAGATTAAGAAAGAACTCAAAATTAAATCTGCAACATCAGTGCTCTTCAATTTCCTTGGGCATCCTGATGTTGCTTTCCTAGCTTGCTTTCTTGCCATCTGTTACAACAAGAAGGCAGAGAGTGGGGAGGGGGAGAGGCATGTAGACAAGTCATCACTACTCCAAGACCAATTTTGTGTCCCAAACCAATCCCAGGACCCACACGACCCAGACTCACTTATTATAATTAAAGAAATAGTTCAGGGCAAAAAGTCACTTTTATCTCTGAGAGCATCCGTTGGAGGATATAAAAGGCAATCGGTCCATAATCCACTGAACCTTTCTCCTCCTGTCTTCTCCCGCCCTCTAACCTCCTGTGGGTATTCCAGTGCCTCTCTAAACTCTCCACTCTCAATTCTCCCCGAGATCCTTCCCAGTGGCCAGCCAAAGTGGATTTTTGATCTCTCTATCTCCTTTTCTTTTAACACCAATTTACATCAATTTAGCCTCTTGGGCTTCTTTTATTTTCTCTGTTTTGCCTCATTAGGGGATTCAGCACAATAGAGAACAACCAGGCTGCTGACAGCCAAGCAAGACTGTTCCCCAGCGAGAAACTGGGGAGGGGAAGAAGGAAGGGACAGTGGGAAAGAGGAGACATTTGAACATTGATAATCCCTGTTCCTATGACGCATTAATATATTGTATTTCTCTGCTTTAATTCAGTAGATAAGTCCTCCTTGGGGAGTTAGGCACGTGGTAATGGCCTGTTAGGAAGCAACGTCAGGACTGGCAGGACTGTCTGTCTGCTGGGGCAGCCAATAGGGCAGTGGTTCCCACGGTGTGGTCTCTGGACCAGCAGCGTCAGCATTTCCTGGGAACTTGTTAGAAATACAAACTCTCAGACCCCACTCCAGACCAACTAAACCACACACTAGGTGGGGAGGGCAGCCCGGCACTCTGTGTTCAACAAGCTCTCCAGGTGATTCGGGTACAGCTGAAGTCTGAGAAGCACCTCCCTGGACTTCTCTGGGCTAAGGAACCCATGGCACTTGATTCGGGTTTGGGTTCTGCCTTTTCCTTCCCCCATGACTGCTGCCACATCACTTACCCTCCCAAGCCCGTGAGGAGACCACATGGGTGTTCTGCTGCCAAGCGCCGGGGCTCCTCATGTCAGGGGCTGGCCCCTGAAGAGGTTCTCCTTGGTTTCTACCCTCAGACACTCAACCTGCTTCTCTCTTCCTCTCTCTAGGAGGCTGCCATCATTTGCTTATATGTCCCTTGGGGTGCCTCTCCCCCAAGTTGGGGCACCATTTTAACAACAACAACAACAGTTCCCAGCCTTCTTTGTGATAAACTACCGGACACCCCGAAGAACATGCTTGTATTCCTGAAGGTTGGGCTCATTAGTGCCACCTTCCCTAGTCACTCCCCAGATGAATTACTCAGTGTATCCACTAATAAATGTTCATTATAGAAACAGATTATAGAACTGAATTTTAGTTCTTCCCTCAAAATGGCCAAAATGATTGTGTGCGTATAGATTCAGCTTGAAAAGAGAACTTGAACTTCTCTGGGCACTGGCCTCCAAGATTCATTCCATTGTAGCTGGGCCTGTGTTAATCACGTATTTTTATTTATCTTTCTGATGTGTTGACAGCGTCGGCCTTGCTGACTGCCTCTCCAAGGTTAGCTAATTCCTCTGGGGAGCCAGAGCAATTGCAGGCCTGTGAGTGCGTCTTTCATACGCAAACCAGCCATTCCAGGGCCCATATCCCCACCCACCCCCTTCATTGAGTTTTCACAGGGCTCTTACCCTCTTGGCCACTATCCACTTGCCCAGGGCCAGCTGCCAGACAACCAGACACAGTCCTGTACCCAGAGCTCACTGAACTTGTTCAAATTTGCTGTGAACCTGCTTGACCGGGTCCTTCCTGCGGAAACCACAACAGAGGCTCTCGCCCATGTTTTCCTGCCCTCTCCGTCTCCTGAGCGCTCCTCTGGTGGCCCCATGTGTCCTGCTGTGACTCCTGCTTCTAGGGATCTGTGAGCGTAAAAACCTCTTCCTTCACAACTGTCATTTCCATGTCTGCATGTCTTATCACACCCGATTAAGACAAATCCTGGCTACCCTTAAAACAGGGCCACAAATTGAACTGACGGTCCCAGAATTCACGTAGTCCTGGCCAACAGTGGTCTCACGTTCCCTGCCCAAATTCAAGTGTGCGTCCTGAAAACATCACCTCAGAACTGAGGTAAAGCACTTTCCCAATACAGAAATTCTGTTAGGAAGTGGCTTACCTATAAATAGAACAGTACCCCAGCAAGGCCCACAGCGTTTCTATTTTAAATACATCTCGCTCTCTACTCGTTTCACTTCCTCACCTCTCCTTTTTTCCAGCATGCTCTTATTATTAATAATTATGGGTTATAGTCCTCGGCAGCAATTTCTTTCATTTTAAGTCAACTAACACTTGCTCCAGGAATGCTGTCGTTGAGAAGTACAGCCTTTACCCTTTACCCATTGGTGCCCACGCAGAAGAATTTTGGGGAAATGGAGAATTGCTTCTGCCTGGCTTCTGATCCTGCCAGCTCTGGGCTTTTTCAGGAGAGGGTGGCAATTAACCCTGATCAAAGTGGGATGCATACTTGGAGGCTGCAATGAGCCAGAAGACACAAAAGGAGAAGAATGAGGGTATGGTCCTAGAGAGCAGAGAGATGTTCTGGTACTAACCCTCACATATGCTGGGAAGAAAAAAGGCAAGAAACAGGAAGCCATCTCCACACCCTGAAACCTTCTCTCCGGCAGCAAGTTTTTGGCTACCTAAACAAATGCTGCTCCAATGTTAATGTGCATATGAATGACCTGAGGATTTCATTAAAGTATACATTTTTGATCCAGCAGGTTTGGAGTGGGCCTGAGATTCTGCATTTCTAACAAGTTACCGGGTGGTGCTGACTCTGCTGACGCATAGACTACATTTTGAGTAGCAAAAACCTAAGTACGCTGTGAGGTCCCTGGCCGAGAGGAGGAACTGTGAAAACACGAGAGACTCATTAGCTGGGAGTCACAGTAAGCATTTCTGCTGAGCATTCCCATCAACCTCAACAGTGTAAGTTAAGTTAAAATATTATCTTAATTTGGAGTCTGTTTGTTTTCACCTTTTTTTCAGAAAACAAAATATTTTAAGTGGTGTGTAGTATGTATGTGCTAGTTTTGTGTATGAGTGTGTGTTCTATTTTCACTTTCTTAGCCAAGTTTTTGCTTAAGTACAAAACTAATTCCCGGGGAGCATTACACAGGGGGACAAGCATTACCCCTAGTCATAGTGGTTCAGAGGGCAGAGCAATGGTTTAAAACCCGATGATTGCAGTTCCCATCCTCTGCCAGGCTACTTTCCAAAACACACCTTGGCTAGCACGTCTCAGACTTGTTTGAGCGGTTGAGTGCTTGGGAATCACAGTGCTCCCTGCAAGACGGGGTGGATGAAACACTGATATATTTATATAATGAGATGATACAACTTCACTGGCAGAAAATATGGCATCTAATAAATGAATTCAATATAAAGTAACACCCACCCTTAAGTCCTTTTGGAAATGAACATCAGTTTCATTATTGGTAAAATGAAGGTAACAACCCCTACCTCTGATCCTTCAGTTGGAACCAAAGATATGCCAAAGGCTTTTGCTTCTGGTGTTTATGCAGCAATCACCATAAGGCAAACAGGATGACAACCAGGACTACCACTGCTACTCGCTACTATTTATTTAGCATCTATCACCTACCAGATACTATGCTAAGGGCCTTGCAAACTTCTCATTAAACCTGACAACAATTCAACTAGGTAAGTATTTTTATTTTCTCTATGCTAAAGATGTGAAAGGTTAGAACAGAGGTTCCCTGATAGAGCTCGTTGGGAGAGCTCACTCCTTGCTCCTCTCTCAACGGGCCACTCACCACCCCATGCTCCCATGCTAGGAATTTACCTTCTTTATGTTAAGAAGTTAAGATGTGGCTTCTGACCAAGCAAGTCCCCATGGCAGTACTTCTTAATCTTTTTTGGATCACAATCGCTCTGAGAATCCATTGAAGGCCTTGGACCCTATTTCCAGAAAAACGTGTATAAGCAAACAGTACTTTGCATTCAACTTCGGGGGTTCATAGGCCCCAAGAAAAATCCCTTTATGCTACAGAGTTTAGGAAGACAAAGAGGGCTTTTCTAGGCTTCAGGCTGAACTTGACCTGTCCTTCCAAGCACTGACCTGAAATGTTTCCCTAAGCCATTTTTCTGTTTTATATTTCAAATATTTATATTGATAAAAGATTAAAACTCTAAATGTCAAAAATATTCCTTGGCACCAGGGAGCCTATAGAGTTTCCAATTTTTAATAGCATCAGTCATCAAAAAGACTTTCTATTAATATTATGAATAGACAATATCACTTCAGATTAGTGAACAACCCAGAAAATACTTGTTTTTCTTTCTCTTGATAACTGAATGAAACAAGATATTTAATGCAAAACAACATTATTGCTCCCTCCTGGTTTCTTGACATAAGAAGAGACTTGAGCTATTGACAAAAAAATACGGAGGTGAGAAATACAGAGTTTGGTTTCTATCACCCCCAATACGAAGAAAAAAAAGTGGGAGGGAGGAAGGAGGAAGAAAGAGAGGGAGGAAAGAGAGACATGAGAGAGAAGAGACCAGATATTTATATATTAAATAATTTGAAATTAACCTTTGTTGTGCATCTTGTAGATCCACATGTGCTCTCTGGACCAGCAAAGAGTGTTTGTTAGACCAGCAGACTCAGCATCAGTATCACTGTGACAACACATTAAAAATGTAAATTCTCAGGCCACACCCTGCTGTATCCAGACACTCCAGGGGTGAGACGTAGCAGTCTGTTTTTTTCTTTTCATAAATAAATTTATCTCTTCAAAGATTTTATTTTTTAGAGCAATTTTAGGCTCACAGCACAATTGGGAGGAAGGTACGTAGATATCCCCCCTACCCCCTGCTCCCACACACACACAGCCTCCCCCGTGATGAACATCCCCTGCCAGGGTGGTACATTTGTTACAACTGATGAACCTACACTGACACACACCATCACCCAGAATCCATAGTTTACGTTAGGGTTCACTCTTGGTGTTGTGCTTTCTATGGGTTTGGACAAATGTATAATAACATGTATTCAGCATCATAGCATCATATGGAATAGTCTCACTGCCCTAAAATTCCCCTGCATTCTCCGTTTTCATTCTTCCCTCCCATTAACCCCTGGAAACGACATTACTGTCTCCATAGCATGCCTGTTCCAGCATGTCATGTAGTTGGATTCACACAGTCTGTAGCCTTTTCAGATTGGCTTCTTTCACTTAGTAACATGCATTTAAGCTGCCTCCAGGTCTTTTCATGGCTTGATAGCTCATTTCTTTTTAGTGCGAAATAATATTCCATTGTCTTGATGTACCACAGTTTATTTATTCATTCACCTGCTTCCAAGTTTTACCAATTATGAATAAAACTTCTACAGCTATGCAGGGGTTTTTGTGTGAACATGTTTTCAACTTCTTTGGGTAAATACCAAGGAGCATGACTGTTGGAATTATGTAAGAGTATGTTTAGTTTTGTAAAAAACTGGCAAACCGTCTTCCAAGATGGCTGTATCATCTTGCATTCCCACCAGCGAACAAGAGTTTCTGTTCCTCCACATCCTCACCAGCATTTGGTGTTCTGGATTTTGGCCATTCTCACAGGTGTGTAGTGGTCAGTAGTCTGTTTTTAACAAGCCCTCAAGGTGATTCTGATGCACTACGGCTTCAGAACCATGGTTGTGGATGGCTGTGGACAGAGTTTCTCTTACAGAAAGAACCCTCCCAGCTCATCCTAATTCAATCCCTGACCTTGGAATCAAAAGCGGGCATATAAAAGAGAAGAATGGTGGGCAAACTAGTGTTTACTGAGCAACAACATGCCAGGCACTGTATGATTATAATCCCATTGTATCCTTCCATGAGGCCTAAGAATTTTACTCTTGTCTCCATTTTAAAGATTTTTTGAAATGAGATTCTAAGAGATAACATAATCATTCAAGCTTACGGACCTACTAAGCAGTGAGTCCAGAGTAGAAAATTTGAAAAGTACAAAAAGTTATAAAGAAGAACACAGGAATTACCCACAATCCCACTCAGAACAACCACTATTCCAGTTAATGTACTGCCTCATGGTATCTTCGTTCCTATGTAAAACTCCTCTGGATTTAAAGGCTACTTTGTGGTTTCTTGTAGGGTGTAGGCTCCAGAAAGGGTTCCTTTCTCTGAGATCTGAAGATTCAGGAACTCAGCCCCCAGCTTTGTTCTGATCTCCTCTAAAAGATAGTGTCAGGATCCTTCAGTTCTCTCTCTGTCCCTACCTTTGACAATATGCAAAAGTAAGAGCTTAGTAAATAAAACAAGTGAGGTAAAACAAGTGAACTGGAGCAGATGCTGAAAGTTGACCCCAAACAAACTGAGAGCTAAGCCCGTGCTCTAACACAGAAGAGAAATGGACAGATGTAGAACAAGCTATGCATGCTCAGTTCTCTAGGAAAAAAAGGGAGGCTTGTTCTGGGACGTGTGCATCTTGTGATGGGGGCTGAAGAACACTGCTGTTTTTGGAACACACTACAAGTATCTGTTCTGGGAGGGATGTGATGGTCTCTGCACCACGAGCCAGGCGTTGTGCGCCAGAGTCAAGGAATGGAAGTCATCAACATTCTGGACAACGCTCTGTGATGTTTGGATGGTCCTCTGTTTAACCCCCTGTGGAGGCTGGTGTGTATCTGTTTCATGCCAGACTCAGAGAGGATAGTAAAGATAAAAGACAGAAAGTTTAGGCTTATAGATGTTTTCATAAAGTGTTTGTTTTCCTTGTAGTTAAGACCACTTGTCCAAGTGAATCATTTGAGGTTGCATTTCATTAAAGCATCCCCCCAAAAAGGCAAAATGTTTTTAGAATCTATAGCTGTGGGTGGCCTGAACATAATGGGCTTCCTCCTTCTGAAAAAAAAGAAAAGAAGAAGAAAGGAAAGCTTAGGGTCCCCACCCCCAACCCTACCACTGATTCTACGAAAAATGGAAGCCA
>RJWJ010009245.1:0-11223 GCA_004363605.1 Indri indri
TTTTTTATTCTCTATTTTGTTTATTTCTGCAATAATCTTTATATCCTTTCTTCTGCTAACATTGGGCTTAGTTTGTCTTTTTCTAATTCTCTGAAGTGTAAATTTAGGTTTATTTGAAATATTTCTTTTTTCTAAATGTTGGCATTTATCACTCTCAACCTCCCTCTGGGTACTGATTTTGCTGCATGTTAATTTTTGGATGTTGTGTTTTTGCTTTCACTTGTCCCAAGATATTTTCTAATTTCCCTTTTGATTTTTTCTTTGACCCAGTGTTGGTTGTTAAAGAGTATGTTGCTTGAGTTACATGTATTTGTGAATTTTCCAGTTTTCCTTCTGCTATTTATTTTTAGTTTCATTCCATTTTTGGCAAAAATTATACTTGGTTTGATTTCAGTATCTCTAAATTATTTAAGACTTATTTTGTGAGCTAATGTGTGATCTGTTATGGAAAATGTTCCATGTATGCTTGAGAAGAATGTGTATTCAGCTGCTGTTGGATGGTCTGTATTTGTCTGTTTGGTACATTTGGTCTATAGTGCTGTTAAAGTCCTTTCTTTATTTATTGATCTCCTGTCTGGATGTTCTATGCATTATTGAAAGTGGATATTGAAATTGTCTACTATTCTTGTGTTTCTGTTTATTTCTTCCTTCAGTGTCTTTAAAGCTTACTTCCTATAGATGGGTTCTCTGATGTTTGATATATATCTGTATCTATATCTATATCTAATCTCTCTCTGTATATATATGTCTTCATGGTGACGACCTTTTTATTATCACTGTATAATGTCCTTCTTTATTTACTTTGACAGTTTTTAACTTAAAATCTGTTTTATGTGATACAAGTATGGGCACCTCTACTCTCTTTTATGTACCATTGTATGGAATATGTTTTACCATCTTCTAACTTTTAGCCTATGTGTATTCTTAATATTAATGTCAGTCACTTACAGACAATGTATAGTTGAATCTTGCTTTTTAAAATAATCAATTCAGTCACTGTATGTTTTCGAGTTCAGAGTTTAATACATTTAACTTTAAAGAAATTATAAGGAAGGACTGACCATTGACATTTTGTTAATTGGTTTCTGTCTGTCTTGCAGGTTTTTTACTCTTTTTCTCTATTGTTATCCTCTCTTGTGTTTTGTTGATTTTGAAAGTGATATGATTTGATTTCTTTCTCATTGTCTTTTGTATATCTTCTATAATTGTGTTTCTTGTGGTTACCATGTGACTCACATAAAGTATCTTACAGTTATAACAATATGTTTTAAGCTGATAAAAAATTAGCTTCAATCACATACAAAAACTCCACGCTTTTACCCCCTCCAACATGTTATGTTATTGATATCACAAATTACATCTTTTTATTTTGTCTATACATTAACAATTTTTCTAGTTATAGATATTTTCTAAATTTTTGTTTTTAATTTCTATAACAGAATTAAAAGTGATATATGCACCACCATTATCATATTATAGTATTCTGTGTTGTCTATATATTTATCTTTACCAGTGAGCTTTCTACATCTGTATTGCTTTTGTGTAGCTGTTTGGTATTATTTATTTCAATTTGAAGGTCTTCCTTTAGCATATCTTGTTCTAGAAAGTTTTAGTGGTGATGGACTCCTTCAGCCTTTGTTTTTCTGAGAAAGTTTGAATCCTCTTTCATTTTTGAAGAATAGATTTTCTAGATATAGTATTCTTGGCAGAAAATTTTTTATTTTATTAGGTCTGAATATATTATCCCACTCCCTTCTGGCCTACAGCATTCCTGCTGATAGTCTTGTGAAAGTTCCCTTGTACATGATGAGTCACTTTTTTATTGCTGCTTTAAAAATTCTCTCTTTGTATTTGACTTTTGGAAATTTCATTATAATGTGTATCTATGAGGATTTATTTGGGTTCTTCATCATTGGAATTTATTGAGCTGCTTGAATTTGGATATGCATTTCCTTTCCCAGATGTGAGAAACTGTCAGTCATTATTTCTTTGACTAAATTTCTGCCCCCTTCTCTTTATCCTGTCCTCTGGTACTCCTATAATGCATGCATTGGTTCAATTTATGGTATTCCATGAGTCAGGTCTTCTTCACTCATTTTTATTTATTTATTTTTATTTTTGTATCAACTAACTGCTCTCTGATATAATTGATTCTTTCTTTGACCAAGTCTGCTGTCAAACCACTCTAGTGAATTTTTCAGTTTAGTTATTCTATCCTTCAACTCAAAAATTTGTTTGGTTTTTGTTCCTCTTTGTTTATGCTCTTTTTGTTTGTTTGTTTGTTTGTGTCTACTTGTCTTGAGCTCATTGAGCATTTTTCTGATGGTTATTTTTAATTTTTTGCCAGGTAATTCATAGACCTTCATTTCTTTACGGTCTATTTCTGGAGATTTATTTTGCGCTTTTGATTGGACCATGTTTCCCTTGTTCTTCAGTTGTCTTGTAACTATGTGTTGAGATCTACACATATGAGAAAACATCTATCTTTCTCAGTCTTTATGGACTGTCTTCTTACATGGTAAAAACCCTTACCAATCAGCCCAGCTAAATATTCTGGGGTTTTCTGCTGCTTTCTCTGGGGAAATGTGATTCTCTGGGCTTGTGTGTGTAACTTCTCAGTTAGAGAAACTTGGCAGTTTCCTTTTCATGACTCATAATCTCTTGCTCTCTCTCATGTTTGTGGCACTGAAAGCAAGCTGCCTGAATCTCTCTGGTTCTGAGTCATCAAGAATCCAGAGCATGCTAGCTCACTATCAGCAGTCCAGAGAAGGGCAGCTAAATACTAGTTTCTCGAGCAGCCCTTCAAAGGCCAGAATGCTCTGACTCTTGCTTTATTCCTCTCCCTCCCTTTGGAGAGTCTTCAAATTGCATGACTTCCTTTGATTGTGCTGAGCCATGCCATCTACAGCAAGCTGCCTATTACTCTCCTTTTTCTCAGTGGCTCCCAAACATCTAAACTATACTGGTTCGGTCAGTGCATTAGGTGAGGTGAGATAATCTGCACCCAGTCTCTCAGGCAGACCACTGAGGAGCAGGAATGCCAGATACATGCTCTACTCCTCTTCCTTCCTTTGGAGGCCTCAAATTGTGTGCCTTTTCTCCAATCATGCTGAGTCATATCAGTGACAGTACCCACCTGCAACTTTCCTTAGTTTTCAGCAGCCCTCCAGGCATCTAAACTGTCAAACTATGCCAGTGGCCCCAGGGCTCTGAGTAAGGTAAGACAGAAACCAATTCTTCAGCCTTCCCTCCAAAGGCTAGAATGTTGGAGGCATACTCCACTCTCACCCTCAAGGGAGGCGTCACATGCCAAGGCATTTTCTTCTGGTGCTGATTGTTTCTAGCTCAGGTGAATGTCTAATGAAGGCAAAGTGAATTGTTCTTCTTATTCTTTTTAATGTGGCTATTCTTGGCTTTGATCTTACCTGGGGTATGGCAACTTCTTTGAATTTTCATAAAGGTATTTTGGGCCATATATTGTTCTTAAATCAGTGTTTCCATTGGGGAATGAGAGATGGGACCTGTTCCAATATCTTGCTGACATCACTCTTCAAGAAGGACATTTTGTTAAGTGATCACTGTAGAATTACCAATTCAGTAAATTTAACATTGATGTAACATTATTATCTAATGTAAGTTCAAATTTAAATTTTGACAATTATCCATAAAAACTCCTTTATAGCCTCTAAACTAATCCTTTATTCCACCAGAATATTTCAGCCTTTCTGTTTCTTCTATGACATTGACATTTTGGTGAATACAGACCAGTTGTTTATAACAATATTCCTCAATTTGAGTTTATTTGTTTATTTTCTTATGATTCAATACAAGTTTTATGGTTTTATTAGCAGTACTGAATGGATAATAATTGTAACCTTATTAGTGCATCACTTCAGGTGGCGTATATATGTCAGTTTTTCCCATTAATGATGATGTCAATGTCGATTATTTGAGTAAGGTATCTACCAGATTTCCCCACCGTAAAGTTAATATTTTTTTCTTTGGAACTAATTAGTAATAATGCAGACTGCATCCTTAATCTATGTAAATATATGTATATCCTCAAACTTTATTCCAATGTATGCATTGATAATTCTTGCCTGAATTAATTATTACTGTGATGGTTGTATAATGACTTTGTAAAAGATATTGTATTATTTTTCAAGGGGTGCCATAACAAAAATACCATATACCGGGTAGTTTAAACGACATAAATTTATTTTTTCACAAATCTGGAGGCTAGTTTATTTATTTTTTTTCTGAGACTTCACCACTGGGCTTGCAGATGGCTGCCTTCTTGCTGTGTTGCCACCTCACATGGTCATTCCTCTGTCTATATTGTCTGTGTTCTAATTTCCTCTTTTTAAAAGGGCAGTAGTCACACTGGATTGAGTCCTCCTCTAACGAACGCATTTCAACTTAATTATCTCTTCGAGAGCCCTTCCTCCAAATACAGTCATATTCTGGAGTCTTCCATGGTTTGGATCCAACATGAATTTTGAGGGAGACAGTTCAACTCATAACACTTATTATTTATTCTATATTTATTAGTTAGCAATCTACTGAAAGATCTTCCCTTTTTCATGTATTTATATGTATACCTATATATTATGCACAAATGTATATATATTTTCTCTGTATAGACTCATAAATTGTTTTTAAGTGAGTGGTTTTTAATCCATTATTGTTATTATTCACTTTTTGACTCAGATTGTTCCTGTGGGAGCACTTTCAAGTAGACTCTTGTGTCGTTTTTATGTGACCCCTAATTTGTTGTAACCTTCCTTATTTTGGGATCAAAAATATATTCCAGGCTCATCTTATACTTCCTCTGTTGTAGAATTAGCCACTTCTACCAGGAATCTTGATTCATTTTAGTGGGTAATGGTATTTAGAAACTAAATCATGTACTTAAGCACTATATGAACACTTTGGCAAAGCACAAAAAATAGAATTAGTGCAAACATAACTAAATATTGATTAGATAAATACATATTATAATAAGGCCAAATTTACTGAAACATGGGATTCAATGGGAAAATGATAAAAGACATCTATCATGATGAAAAAAATACTAAGAAAAAAATCTGGATAGAATAACTAGAGGGTAGTGAGGGATGTAGTTTTTTAAATGCAAATCTTAAGAAGTGCAGAGTAACCCAAGATATTTGCCCTTTGTATCTAGGATATAGAACTGAATGGTACACTCTTTCTTATTGTTCCCCTTTTTGTGTCTCTGAGTCTTCAAAAAGATTCCTCATCTGCTTTCTTGGTAAATTAAGTTATAAAAGGCCTTTAGAGTAATGCTCAACATTCAGGACTAAAATGAGAGAATAAATTCAAATACTGCTAGATGAATTGGGAATATTGCTGACATAAGTTGTTAATAATGAAAATACTGACCAGCAAAGAAACTCACTGATGTAGGATCTGTCTGAAAGCATATTGATTCTTGAGTACATTAATCCCTTATAGAGAAGAATTAATGTCAAAGAGTGAGTCATGGGCCAAAATATAAGATACTTCCAAAAGCGTTTTCAAAGCTTACAGTGTGCTCATCTGCAGCAGCCCCTGGTTGTTAAACAATTCAGATGTTCTCTATAAATCTGATCCCATGATGCATCAAGGAGAAGAAAATACTTTAAAAGAAAACTTCATTCCAGTTGACCATTTCAAGACAGGAAAGTACGAATGAGTGCTCTGGGAGGGAGTAATTTATTGTTTAATATAATGATACCTTAAAAGAGAAATACATATATTAAGATTATACTGGCTCTCATTTATTGTACCAAGCATTGTCCATTTATATTGCTGCATTGAATTTGTGTAACCACCATATTAGATAGCTATTATTATTTCTATTTTGTAGTTGTGGAAAATTAGTTCTGGAAGCATGAAGTAATTTTGTGATTGTCAAACATCTCTTAAGATACAGATCAAGAATTCAAAAGGGAGAGGCTTGACTCAAAAATCTGTGCACATCACGATTCTGCATCACTTTCTCTCATAACATTTAGTTATTTATCAAGGGTATAAAAATGATCAAAACTAAGTTACTATTCTGGAAAGTTCAATTTGTTCAATCACCACATTGATATGGTATTAAAGTAAGTACCAGTTATTAAAATACTATCAGTGACTTCTGCCTCCAGGAAGATGGAATAAATGTACTTTTACCTATTCCTCCCTCAAAGTACAGCTAAAAACCCTGGATGTTACATAAAACAGAAACAAGACTCCGAAAGGTGAAAGGAAGTATGAAGAATGGGTAGGGATGTTGAAAGCTGAACAATGGCTTAGGGGTGGGTTCTGCGTGTTTTGTTTTTCCCTTATATATCCTAGTTTGGGTGCCGGAGAAGCCAGCAACCTAGAAATGCCAACGGGCATGGGGTGGGTGTTGGGAAACTCAAGAAAAGTCTGCTCTCCCTAGTGAAAATGGGGGAAAAGTACTGGCCCAGCAAGGCAGAAAACTTTTAGATAGCAACTACTCTATTCTAGTTAAACAACACAAAAATACTTCAGTTCCACCCCTACTCCCATCAGCAAAAGTCAAATGGGGAACCTGGATTTAAACCTTTCCCAGACTGTAGTGAAATGCCCCAAATCCTCCATAGGATGCTGTTACAGAAGTCCAATGGGGAGCTGTACTTTCATCCTAGCCAGGAGGTAAGGAGATCCCATACTCAATGGTGTCGGTGAAGGCTAATTGAGTAGTGTGGACTCCTACGTCAGCCAACGGTAATGACCCATCCTTCACACTTCCTGCTGGGGTGCTATCTGAAAAGGCCTAGCAGAGAGTCAGTACTTTTGCCACAACCCAGCAGTAGTAAGACGAGCCTCCCTTGGTGTCAGTAGGGACCATGCAGGGAGCAGTGATAAGACACTCCTGTCCCTCCAAGACAGGATGGTATTAATGGGGGACTAATGGGAAACCTGAACTTTAACCTTCACCCAGCAGTAATGAGGAGCTCCCCTCCCCCTAAGCATCAGTGAAGGCCGAGTGGGGAATTTGGTCTTCCATCCCACCAGTCAGTAACAAGGCAGTATACCACCTCCTCGATCTATAGAAACATTGTCAGAGGGAGTCAGCTAGAATGGAAAATTCAAATGAGATCCAGAATGTCATATATAAAAATGTCCAGGATACAATGGAAAATTAGTTATTATACAAAGAACCAGGAACATCTCAGCTTGAATGAGAAAAGACAATCAATAGATGTGAAAACTGAAATGACACAGATATTGCAATTATCTGGCAAAGGGTTTAAAGCAGTAATCATAACAAAGCTTTAATGAGCAATTACAAACATGTTTGAAGCAAATAAAAAATGCAAAGTCTCACTAAAAAAATAAAGAACATAAAGAGAAAATTAATGGAAATTTTAGAACGGAAAATGCAATAACCAAAATAAAAAAATTCAGTGGATTGGCTCAACAGTAGAAAAAAGGGAACAGAGAAAAGAACCAGTGACGTTGAAGACAGAACAATATAACTTACTCAATATGAGCAGCAGAAGTAAAATAGACTGAAAAAAATTGAACAGAGCCTATTACACCTTTGGGACTATGAGAAAAGATTTGACACTCATGTCATTGGAGTCATGGAAGGAGAAGGGAGAGGAGATGAAAAATTACTAAAAAATAGAATGGCTGAAAACTTCTCAAATTTACCAAATGATATAAACTTACAGAGTCAAGAAGCTGATTAAACCCCAAACAAAATAAAACCAAAGAAATCTGCACCAAGGCACATCACAGTCAAACTTCTGAAAACTAAAGACAAAAAAGTCTTGAAAGCAACAAGAGACAAATGCCACCTTACCAACAAGGGGAAAATAATTTGAAGATAATGGATTTCTCCTCAAAAACCAGGAAGGTCAGAAGGAGGTGGCACAGTATTTTCCAAGTGCTGAAATAAAATAACTGTCAAACCACAAATCTGTACCAGTGATAATATCCTTTAGGAATAACGAAAAATTAAGACATTCTTAGATGAAGGAAAACTAAGAGAATTTTGTTGCTAACAGAACTTTCTTTAAAAAAATTAACTAAAAAAAGTTCTTTGAACAAATGAAAGAATAAAAGAAGAAATCTTGAAAAATCAAGAAGAAAGAAAAAAATGAAAAGAATAAAAATATGGGTAAATATAATAGGCTTTCTTTCATCTCTTGAATTTTCTAGATTATGTTTGGTTGAAGCAGAAATGTAACACTATCTGATATGGCCCTCTGAATAGAAAATATTTAAAATAATTATAAATACAGGAGTGTTTTGGAAATTGAAAGGAGTTAAAGTTTCTACACCTTATTTAAAACCATGAAATATTGTTATCAGTAGACTGTGGTAAGTTATGTCTATACAATGTAATAACTAGAGCAATCGCTAAGAAAGGTAAATGAAATATACTCAAAAACACTATAGAATAATTTGAATGTTTCTGGCATTTAAAAAGACAAATATTTAAGGTGATGGATATCCCAAATACACATATTTGATCCTTACAAATTATATGAATGTATTAAATTATCACATGTATCCACAAATTATGTATATCTATTATGCACAAATAAAAATGTTTTATTAAAAAAGCTGTAGATAAATGAAAATGAAATACTAAAGAATGTTCAAGTAGCCCACAGAAAAGCCAGAAAAATAAAAAATTGAAATAAAAAACAGAGAACAAACAGAAAACAAAAAATAAAATGGCAGACTAACACCCTAGGAAATCAATAATTACTTCATTTGTAAATGGTCTAAGCACACCAGTTAAAAGCCAGAGATGGGCAGAGTGGATTAATAGCAAAACAAAACAAAAACTTAACCATATGCTCTCTATAAAAGACTCATTTTAAATATAGGTTGAAAATCTCTCTGGACTCTTTCTAGAAATAAGTAATTGCTGTTTTATGATCAATTAGCAAAAATAGAAATAAGTCTGAGAAACATAGTAAACATTTGCCCAATACAAAATATAGTTAAATAGCCTGTGTGAATATAGGATAATAGTAATAATCAAAGCATTAAAATACTGATGCTAATTGACCGAAAATTAAAAAATTTGAACGAGGACATGAAAATTTTTCTAACGTGGATAAGCCAAGAAAATATCGTCAGAATTTAAAGCCCGCAATTTTAGGTAAAACGTATGTAAATGAATAGGGATGTTTTGAGTGTGGAAAATAATATTTAAACATTCAGGGTACCTAAGAATAAAACACTGCTTCTATTTACCAATTCAGGCCATTTGAAATCGCTCTTCTGAGTCAATTTACTATTGGAAAATTTCATTCTCACTTGCTGATAAGTAGATATATCTCATCCTAGCAACTTCCCATCATTTAGATGTATTCCAATAGTGACGAAAAAAATTTAATCTACATATAATTCAGTTATATAACAATACATACTAACCCCAGGATATTTAAAAGATTTACAAAATCAGGCTATTCCACTGTGTCAAATGAAGAAAGCTACGAGTCCTTGTGATAAATAACTAATTAGATATTCAAAGACCTTCTTGAACTACTGGAAGCAGAGGTTTTAAAATTTTTATATAAAAATGCCTTAGATTTCAACATTTTGGGAAAAAACCACAAAAATATGCCAAACAATTATAGTTTCTTTTACCTAAGTTTTTTGAAAGTGTATATCACTGTGCTAAAAACAAGTGTAATTTAATAATGTAGATTCACATTCAATCTATATGTAATTCAAGTAAGGCTATTATTTCTTTAAATAGAAATAACAAAGAAATAAGTACCTTTTAACATAATGTGTTGCTTGCTGTTCTTTTTCCATATTAAAAACTATAAATACAAGTTGCAAATGAAATAAATACCTTTTAGCGTAATGTGTTGTGGGAGTATTTCATTTCCTATTGCTCTGAGATTTCTCCCCATTGTTTTTGTTGTGAGAATTTTTCCATCTTATACACATTGTATCTTTTTAATACTTTATTTCTTTTTACAATATTCTCTTCATTAGATTAAAGTTTTAATATTTTCAGAGTTTAGATTTTTATTTTAGTTTTTTCAAGAGTTAGAATCTGGCTGTATTTTAAATATTAGACTTTCATTCTTTTGTAATTGTAAAACAATGAAGTTTACTATGTGGAAGGCTAGCTGAATGTCTCAAAAAAGAATCTATTTGTAGCCACTCGGCTGCTAAAAGATTCATTATTGTACTAATATCTGCCTTAATGATTTTTGTTGGTGCCAGCTTACTAAGTTAGGTTTTGGTTTGTGACAGTGGCAATAACACACTTGTAAGAACTATTGTATTCTTCCGAAGCTTGGTGAAGGCTGTCTAACTTAGTTCAATTTAAGACCTCACTAAATGCATTGCCGCTTTTGCTTTTCTGTAGGCAAAAATAATTACTTGCAGCTTTGCGAAATTGTTGTAAGAACAAATTCTTCTCAGAATAGAATAAGTTTTGCAACTTTCTTAAACTTGCCAGTTTTTACATATCTGGCAGAGAATCCAATACCTAGCTTTTTTTTTTTTTTTTTTTTTTAACAAGTGTATTTGTTGGAGGTAAGGTCCATACTTTACAATTGGTTGATATTGCTTTTAAGTTTCTTCTAAGCTATGGGTGTTCTCTCTCTCTCCTCCTTCCTACCCTCATCCTCCATCATCCTCTCCTCTTACCCCCCAGTAATTTATCTGTTGACAAAATTAGGCTGTCATACACAATGTCCTATAATCCGAATTTTGCTAACTCCATACAATTGTATTGCTTAACATGGTCTGTTGTCCCATATCTTTCCTGTAAATTGCTTGGTCAGATTCAGGTTTGAATTTTTTTGTTTGTTTGTTTGTTATTATAGGGGTACAGATCTTTAGGTTACGTATGTTGCCCTTGCCCCCCCTTCCCCCCAAGTCCCAGTTTCAAGTGTGTCCATCTCTCAGATGGTGCGCATTGCACTCTTTGTGTATGCATATATCCGTCCCCTCTTCCCCCTCGCCCCTCCCCCTTCCCCCTCCCTCCCTACCCGACATCCAATAATGTTATTCTTATATCTACGCTTATGTGTTGTTCAGTTACTACCAATTTGATGGTGAGTACATGTGGTGCTTGTTTTTCCATTCTTGGGATACTTCGCTTAGTAGAATGCGTTCCAACTCTATCCAGGAGTATACAAGAGGTGCTATATCACCATTGTTTCTTAAAGCTGAATAGTACTCCATGGTATACATATACCACATTTTATTAATCCACTCATG
>RJWJ010009245.1:11323-50674 GCA_004363605.1 Indri indri
GAAAACTGGATAGCCACATGTAGAAGACTGAACCAGGATCCACACCTTTCACCTCTCACAAAAATCAACTCACGCTGGGTAACAGATTTAAACCTAAGAAGTGAAACTATTAGAATTCTAGAGGAAGAAGTTGGAAACACTCTTCTAGACATTGGCCTAGGCAAAGAATTTATGAAGAAGACCCCAAAGGCAATCACAGGAACAACCAAAATAAATAAATGGGACCTGATCAAATTAAAAAGCTTCTGCA
This sequence comes from Indri indri, assembly GCA_004363605.1. Lineage (NCBI taxonomy): Eukaryota > Metazoa > Chordata > Mammalia > Primates > Indriidae > Indri > Indri indri. Next base: position 11,574 of record RJWJ010009245.1, read on the forward strand.
CAGCCAAGGAAATTGTCACAAGAGCAAACAGACAACCTACAGAATGGGAGAAAATTTTTGCATGCTACAAATCTGATAAAGGGCTGATAACTAGAATCTACTTAGAACTCAGGTTTGAATTTTTAAGAAGGCCAAAAAAACTTCATTTGTGTTGTTGTAGATTTTATCTGGAGGCCTGCAATACCTGATTGTTTCTCATTTTGTGATGCTAGCTATTGAGGATCATTAAATATATCCTTTTTTCTTAAATTAGGGGCTGCAAAATGAAGATATTCTAATTATATAATTCATTTTATGTTTATTAGCTTGAATATTTCTGTAAAGAAAACATCCTCTGATGAAATATTTGGTTACCTGTGGGTATAGTTATTATGGAAAAGGAAGGATAAATGCTGGCTTCTGTCTCATATTTACTAAAATTCAAAGTTTAACAGATTGAAACACCCTTGGATTCTTTATAAATTGAGAAAAAGGAAATATTGAATATGATTTTCATTTTCCTCCAGATAAAAAAGTAAAGTTTTTAAACAAAATTCTAAAAGAAGACCAAACAAGGTGATAACAAGTGGATTTCAGAATTTTCTAAAAGAGAAAACTCGTTTTAATTATCAATTATACCATCTGTGATTCTGCTCTATGAGTTTGAACCAGCATTTTGTCTGGAGATGGAGTACTATGGTGCCTTCCACGAAATGGTTATCAAACTTCACATCGAGGACAATAAAAGACTAATATTTCTTTTTTTAAGACTTCTCATATTTCACTTTAAAAATTTAGTTAAAAATAATTTGTTCAGTTTAAGAACAGTCTGTTAATATCCTCGGGCTTTTTGGTTAGATAGCAATGTTTTTTATGGCTTAGATAAATGACAGTACTTCTTTACCTGGGATAAACCATAAATCTTACATCATTGATGCTGCATGAATAAAATTGATCATTTGTAATCACTGTAATTTTGAGGCATGTCAGCCCAAGTGCAGTGATAACAAAGATTACAAATGCTTATGAGTCAATCTCAGTTTTTTTGTATATATGTTTTAGAGAAGCAAACATTAAACCTTAAGAAATAAAAAGCTATTAGCTAAAGGAGTTTTGCAATGATCATCCAAAGATTTTTCAACTTTCTACCTCAGAATACTTTATATAATCTCAAACATAATTATATTTTTTATTTATATTATCCATGACCATCAAAACTACAAAACAAGTTTATTTGTATTCAGAACATCAGTAGTTTGAAAATGGTGTATAGCTATTTGTCTTTTTTATTTACAAAGATTGGAGCTAATGTGTATGATAAATTGAGGTATAGTATATAAAGTCTTATAAAGGATTTTTATTTAAGATGTATAATAAATTCTTTTACTACTAGCTGCTATGACTTCAGAGTATTCAGAAGTATGCACTGCTATTTGGATATAAAAACTAGTTATTCATATTCATGTGTGTGTGTGTGTGTGTGTGTGTGTGTGTGTGTGTGTACAAACACATAAAAGCCATTGTACGAATCAGGAAGCTTACATACCCACTCTACCCTTTAGCAGCAGGTCAAAAGAACTTTTAGCTCAGTCTCTGAGGATTTCTTTCTATTACAAATATGAAAGTGGGATGTAAAAAAAGGTCTAAAATTTAATAATAATAAAAAAGCTACCCAAGACTGCATTCTGCTTGATGGCTCCAGAGAGTAGAAAGAGATTATGTTAAAGCATAAATGGAGCTTTAACATTTTTAAATCCAGAAGGTCTAATCTAATCTAATCCTTTTCAATCCAATTTTTTAAAATGCAGCCTAGACATCAGATTAAAGCATGTGCTTTGCTTTCTAGGCCATTTTAAACAGACTCAGCATCTGTGCTTCTGACCTTCCATGTAGCATTTTCAAAGAAAGTGATTTAGAAGAAACAAAAATAGAATCAATAGTGTGTGTGTGTGTGTGTGTGTGTATGTGTGTGTGTATACATGTGTGTAAATATGTGTATGTATATGTATGATTTTCCTAAAACTAATAAAAGAATTATTACTATGTATTTCTAAATGAACAGAAGTGGCCAATCAGGTTAGAAGACAGTTTGTAAAGATAATATTATTTTGCACTGTGATTCAATAGCTTCTGCTTCACCACCATGCCTGGTGCCAATTGCTGCTTCAATTCATCTCGTGTCTACTTTCCACTGGAGCACTATAGGCCTACACATGGTTTAGCAGAGCTGGCTCCACTTTCAGCCATTTCCAGTTTGCTTGAATTATCCTTTATGTGAAAGCTACTGCTGGGTTAATTACCTTTAATTCACTTTCTTGCAATCCCCCAGCCAGCACAGGCCCGGAGACCTCAGAGGCTCACTCATCAGGCCTCCTTCTGCACTGCAGCATGGTCTCTAACAACACAGCATATTGCTCTCTCCTTGCGTCTTTCCATGTTCATTACTGAAAAAAAGAATAAAACCTTTGCCCCATGTCAATTCTTAGGTTTGTCCTAAAAACCTTTTATGCTCAATTTGGAATGAAGATACATTTACTTGAATAAACAAACTTCTAGGATTCTCTATCACCCTTTCTTGTGTTGTGATTTATTACTAAATCGAAGTCCATTGTTTTTCATGATTTAGCACTTAAATAATTTAAGTAGTTGAAGTTTGCATTTTATAATTGTTAACCTCCTCTTGCAGCATATTGTGAAACTGCTATTTCTAAAAGATATATTTACTCAAACTTGGATATTTAAAAGGACCAGGGTGATTCTCTTGCTAAAGATTTGAGGTACATTCTGCAAGCAATTGAACAGCCTGTCAACAGCCATTCACTGGTTATGGAATAAGTGCAAATCTCCCATTTCAAAGTCTGAGTCTAGACCTATGAAATATAATCTGTAATTAGGGGCTTTCATAGTGCTTTGTTCATTCTGCTAATACTGACTTCATACGGTATTGTGTTCGGTTAGATACATGTTCATTTCATCTACAACTTTGCTATTCAAACTGTGACCTGCAGATCAACAGCTGTGGCATCACCCGGGGTCAAAATAGTAAAGCAGAATCTCAGACCCCACCTCAGACCTACCGAATAAGCAATCATCATCTTAACGAGATCCCCAGGCAAATCATAGGCATGTTAAAGTTTAAAAAACAGTGTTCTAAAGCACCGTCAACTTGAAGACAGCAAACAGTATACCGTCAATACCTGTGTGTTGAATTGGATTTTAGTAACCAAATCACATAATTTCTGTACAGTCATATCCAAGTTCAAATTTCTGGGTTAAAAAAATGTGTGGGTGTGTATATACATATATATAAAATTTAAAGATAGATTTAAATATAATTTAGAAGAAATAATTCAGCAAAATGTTCAATAAATAATACATTATATTCAATATAATGAATGTCAATAATATGTATATAAAGTATGATAATAAATAAAGCAAATAAAATGTAATAAAGAAAACTCTACAGAGTTTCAGCTGGTTTCCTACTTATTTCCGTGCATCTGTGGAACACACCTTTGACTCTGTACATTAGAGCGGCATACAAGGAGAGTAATCAATGTGACAAAATTGTTAGGTTAATAAAGGAACTCCAGACAAAGGGTTTATTTATTTGTCCTACTGTCTTGATTCGCCCCAGACAGGTAATTGTCTCACAAACAGACATAATCAAAATGTCCAATACGTTTTCTGCTCTGTTTGAAATTCAGATTCTAAATTTTTCAATTTTGTATTAAAATAGTTTCAACATTTCCTTTTTTAAAACATTTATTTTTAATACACTCTCAGCACTTCACATTACATCAACAAAGGCAAATGTGCCCCGTGTTTGCCTCCACCTAAATAAGCTGCGGACTTTTCACATCCAAATCAGAGCTCTCCAAACCTCTCCTCTGCTGTACTTCCCATCTCTCCGAAAGGCACCACCGCTTTCCAGCACCTCCGCCTGCCACCATCCACACATCTGGAGGTCAATTTAGATTCTTTACTCTCTCTTTTTCTTACCCCAAACATATAGTACTATCCAAGACCTGCTATTCCTTGACAGTCTCTTGCTGACAGAATGATCTCGCAAAAGAGGGCCTCTGATCTTAGCATTCCATGGCTTAACATCTTCCCTGGCTTTTCATGGCTTGTGGGATAAAATTAAATTTCCTGACCTTGGCATATAGGACTCTCTTTAAACTGCTCTGGCCCTCTATCTAATCTTTCTCCTGGCCCCATTCCCTTATATATCCAAGTGTCCCCTCATTATAAATTACTAGAAGTTTTCCAAATATTCTATGCCTTTCCTGTCCTGTGTGCTTTAGCTATACTGACCCTTCTGTAGAGTTAGAAATTGCAGGGAGGCACTTGAAAGAACCGTCAGCCCGCCCTGGGTTCCTCCTCCAGCATGGTCACTGACAGTTGTATGCTCAGGCCAGTTTATTAATTTGCATTTATATAGTGAGGATAATAAATATATCTCAGAGAGTATGTGGAGATATTTTGGAAAATATGTATAAATTGCTTTGTGTGGTAAGCATTTGATATATTTTGATAGCATAATTATTGTTATTACAGTCTAAAATTCAGGTTTGGTACCATATCTTTTGGGAAGTTGTCTTCCCTCTTAATCTAAACTAGAATTTTCATAGCTTCCAGAGCATGTCTTTATTGTAATATTTATTACAGTGTATTTTAATAGTTTATTCTCTTTTCTGTCTCCGTACACTAAACTATTTGAGAGGACTGTGCTTTTCATTTTTCAAGGCCATAGCTCAGTATAGCATGCCTGAGAATAAAAACTCAGTAATGATTGGTTACTCTGTATTGTCAGTAAAGCCTCAAACGTGTTACATAATGATTTAGTGGAGAACTGACTGAATTGTGAATCATAAAATATATAATTTAATTTTAGGATACATAAACTTTTTTTCCTAAATATGTTTTATAAATTTTATGTTAGATACACTTTGATAGAGTGAAAAAATATGTATATCTTTACATATGTATATCTTTACAAAAATATGTATATCTATACATATTATTATATATAATAATCTCAACATTATTTAATTTTAATGTTCGATTTTTATTATCTCTATCTTGAACAAATTGACATTAATTTAAAAATATTTGGAATAGCCAAATGCATATTAAGTTGGCCAAAGTTTAATTATGTGTTATATGCTATTGTGTAAAATATCGGAAATGAATGACCATAGGATGAATTTATCTTATAATGCTACCAAGTTAATAGCTTGAATAATTTTAACCCATCATCCATATATAAAATATTATTGAAAAAAATAGAGGCTATTCTCTATTGGTATCTAATTGAGAATTCATTGCAGTTCTAGTGTAGATTTTACATCTCTAATAGAAGTAATGAAGAACATGGTCTTTTAGTTTACTGTGAATAGCCTCTCTATTGCCATTGGAGACAAATATCAAAATCAATTATGTGTATGAAAACAATTTAAAAATTAGTGTTAAAAATGGTTAATTTCTTCCAAAAGATCTTTATTTATTCACAGAGAACAAGAAACACTGTGGATCTTTGGTCCATCTATAAAGTATATCTAGCAATAATCTATCCATTTATCTCATCCGAGGAACCATGAAGAGAGATACACAAGAACTAAAATATGTATTTATTTCTCTTCTTTTAACAATAGTGCCTATGGGAAAATTGTGTTGGTTGTCTGGGCGGTAGAGGGGAGGGAAAGAAGACTTCAAAGAGAAAAAATGTCTAGACGAAAGAGAAAACTGTATTTTCTGGCTCGTAATTACAAGCAAGCAGAAAAAAAGTAGGGCCTTTCTCTCTTAAAAGACCTGTGGGATAAAATCTTTGAAGGGGTATGTAAGCTCTGTTCCAACAAGTGCTCACACATGAAAAAGTTGATTAGAAGACATTGAGAATTGTTGCAAAAATGCCACTCATCTATGACTAGAAATCACATCTACGGGTTAATTTTAATACATTTTCCTAAGGTATAGATGCCCAGAAAAAAATCAAAGTAATGCGAGAAACACAAATATTTTGACCCTTGGAGAACATCTTTGTACACTTGTAACCAAAGCACCTACATCCCCACCAGCAGCTTGACAACACGCCAAACTGCCATCTACTAATTAACTCAGCTGTCAAATTTTTCCTCTGACTCCATTTGCCACCTGCACCACCTGCTGCCAGGCAGATGACAATAAAATGTAAAGTTAAACTCCTGAAGAAGATTGTCGCTGGATACAAGAAAACAATATTATGTTGTTCAACTAGCAAATACTCCCAGGTAGCAGTATCCTGAGGGTACTGCACAGCAGACTTGGGAAATCACAGCCAAATGCTGAAATCATTAATAGTTCTACTACTTTTACCATATGAAAAAAATCAGGGACTTATCTAACATAGAAAAACAAAAAAGCACATTTCTTTAGGTGTAGTTTAGATATCATCCCTGAAGAAAAACACACGTAACCACCCTCTAGTTCTTGTATGTACGGTGCTTTACTGGAATTGCAAGCTAGAAATGAATAATTGTTGAACATTCAGGACATGAAGAAAAATTAAGTTTGCACTGTGACTGAACTTCCCTTAAAAATTCTCTAGGTAAATTTATATTCTTTGTTTCTGCAAGCAGACCTCATCAAACAACTGATCTCAAAGTGGAGACAATCCAAAGTGACTCTTATTTCCTTGGTCATAAGTTAAAGATGTTTACTTTTCACAGTGCAGACACAAAAGAGGAAGATTTGGCCAAGCCTGAAAAATCACCTTTGCTTTGTTAAACCAAAAGGCTTAGACTGAGAAGAGAAGGCTTGAGAAATCAAAGAGTAAATAGAGATTACTGCTGCATCACTTGGCCAGGATTTTAATTCTCTCCACCTAATGAGTAAAGTAACCAACTGCACCTGTGAGGCTTTGGCAGTGGAAAGGGGTTGGCTCTGAAGTCAAGTGGAGAATGCGGTCTAAAAAATGAAGCCTTGGAAATTTTGGGATTTTCATAAGAAACTTACTGTAATTTGTTTTTCTTTTTAATAGTTTCTTTATGGGGTTTGACCACTTGGTCAGTGCTGTGGGCAGATGTGTACACACAGTTTGACACTGAGAATAAAGCAGAGATGGCAACCCATGGAGGCAAGATGACAGAAGGGCTGTTACCCTCACTGACTCTGGTGGCAGCTCTGGGGATGGGAAAGTTTGAGGAGAGAGCTGGTCTTTCAATTTGAAGGACATTGAAGGATTGTGGAAGGGACCAATTCTTACTCCAGGTGGAATGCAGGCTACACTCATTATACATGGGAGAGAAATAGCAAAAGTGAAATGTAAACCAAATTTTAAAGTACAATCCATTACACTCTATGTAGAAGGCAAGCAGAAGAAAATTATTTATCTTAGAAATAAAGTTGTGACAGAAAAATATCTGAAACAGATTTATAAAGAAAAACAATAATGGCTAACATGTATTGAGTGCTTGCTACATGCTGAACATTTTGCTAAGAATTTTGGATGCACCAATTCATTTAATCCTCCTACCAACACCTGAGGTAGGTCTGATTATCACTATTTTAAAAACCAGAAAACTGAGGCTCAGAGAAGCTTGCTAACTGGACTGATATCACATATCATTTGTTAAAGCAGAGTTAGAACTTAAATTCAGTGAGGCTGGGTTTTTAACCACTATACCATACTCCTATGCCAAAGCTTGCTCCTATTCTCTCACCAGACATTATTTCTGTTTTTACTTTACTTGGTTTATTGTACTTATAAAATGGGAAGGATTCTAGGTGATCACCTCATAAATGGAAACCATAAAAAATAATCGAATAGAATATGCTCCTAAGTGTATGAAGCAGGGTCAGAAAAGACATGGACAGGTCAGCCTATTGGTTAATAGTGTGGGCTGTGGAATTCTGACTTCTATACATACTTAGGAGCAATATTACTTAACTTTTCTAACCCACCGTTCTCTCATCTTTAAATGTGAGTGATGGTGTTATAAATCTTATAGGATCTTTTTGCAGTTGACTATGTTCATGTATATAAAGCATATTGTTCAGTGTTTGTGAGTAGTAATTATAAGGGGTCCAGCCAATGAAAGTCACGAATATGTTGGTTACCAGAGCTCTGCACAACAGCTAAGAGTTTGAGAAAATTATTGGAGGGTAGTTCCCTCAAACAGCAATGAAGAGTTGAGAATTTAGTGAGCAGACAAAGGTAGAGATACACTTTTTTAAAAACAAAGAGGCAAACAGCCTGCTTCCAGACATCTGCAATTGTTCATGTGATTGGTGGGGGCGGGGGGAGGTTTGTAGGACATCAAGATTTTTGTGCCCTTTGCATGGGCACAGGCGCATGCAGAAGAGCCCACCTAGAACAATAAGGAAAGATGGCACTGATAAAGTCCGCCCTGATATCAGGTGTCTTCGGTTGGGCTCCCTAGAAACAAAGACTAGACAGGGATTTTGATGCATATGATTTTTGGAGAGAGGGTTCTTTAGAGAAAATAAGGGAAGCAAAATAGGGAAGAAGAAAGAACCTAGTGAGGATCTGGCCTCAGATAAAGTCTAGCCTCTAGCTGATACATAAGTTCGTAGTAGAGTTGGCCTGCCTTCAGGTAATGGGTTGGGATCTGGGACCTTGTGAAACTCCATATGCACCAGTCCTTGGCTGCTATGGAGAGGGAAGGTTTAACCCCCGAGGCATTTTTGGATGAGATGCTTCCTGCCAGCTAAGGGTAATTATTTGGAGAAGGTAAGGTGTAAGCATTCTCAGCAGCTGGCAGGTGAGTGAACTACTGAGGAAAGGAGATCCTGGGAGGGCAACAACAGCCCCTACCAGAGGAAGCTGCTGAAATTTACTCAAGAAATTGCAATAGTAAACAGGAAGAGATTCAAGAATGAGCTGCCTGTAGGGAAAGAAAATGGCAACAGCATGTTGTTGCAGGTGAATACAAGCTTATCATCTTAGAAAAGCTGGTATAACAATGGTTATATCACCTAAAGGATACAGGATTCCACAGATGTACAGGGCCTATGGTTGCTGGAGAAGGAGATGAACTGCATGGCAGCTTAGCACCTCGTTGATGTGTACGTGTGTGGAGGTCAGGGCAGGGTGGTGGTGGATTATGATGTTCAGCAGGGAAGGCATAGCCAGAAAGGAAACAACAACAGTCTGTAAAACACAGTTCTGGGAGAATTTAAATTTCTAATGACCTGAATTTTATTAAGTAAAATCATATTTTTAGAACCAAGATACTCAAACATTGTTATATATTCAGAGCCTTGATGTTATGAGGTGGAGGCAAGGTGAAGGAATTGGAAAGAGGATGCTCCATAAGCTGTTATGGCCAAGGAAACTAATCTTAGGCTTAGATTCTATCAAAGATAGAATCTCAACTTTACACTTTTCGGTCTCCTTAATGGCTGAGTTCTGTGACTGTTATTTCATTTTATTAATATGATCATTATTTTTCGAATTCTCCTTATGTTTCCTTTTTGAAAATCCCATTTTGTTAGGATTTTACCATACTCTGTCCAAGGACACATAAGAATACAGTGCCTGTTTGGGGGCATATGAAGAGATTGAGGTGTATCCGACAAATCCTAGGAGCTGGAAGAATTAATGGAATATTAGTCAGAATGTGGGCATTGAGAGCAGAGTTGGGGCACTAGAACTCATGATATCCTTTTTGCTTGTCTCTTTCTTGCACTTACTTTCTCCTCTTGTTCCAACTTAGATACCAATCAGAAATATCTAGAAAAGCATTGAAAATAACCATCTATAGGTTTTTTTTTGATTCTAGTAAATTTTATGCAATATAAAAACTAGGTCACTTTTATTACTGTAATCACTTCCTAACTTTCTGCTTTCAGCATTACCATCTCCACTCTTCTTAAATGTGCTTGTTAAGACACAACTTATATTGTGTTCTGTTTAAAGCATTTTAGTGGCTCCTCATGCCCTGAGTTTCCCTCTGTCCTCATCTCTCACTATTCTGTGTCTCATTCACTCACCTTTAGCCACATTGTGCTTCCCTGCTCTCCAGTCCGGGCCATTGTGTGTGCTGCTCACTCTGCCCGGAAAGCCTCCTGTCTTCACTTCTTCACTTGGCTAGTACTCACTTTTCTTCAGTGACTTGGTACAATGTCACCTCTTCTGGAAAGCCTTTTTGAACCCCCTCCCCAAGGCCGAATGACAACACTTAACCTCCTAGACCTCCCTGCCATCTTGCTTATCACACTTTCTTATAATTTCATCCTTGCCTGCCTGTCTCCCTAACTCTAAAATTCTTGAGATTATATCTTAGTTATACTTCAATTCCAACATTCTAACACACATTCATTCAAAGACCTTGAATAAATGTTTGAATGAAAGACTGCTTCATCACACTTGTATTCATAGAAAAACTTGCCTACATCAAACACATTTTCTTAGGACATATTGTGGGCAAGTTACGTTAAATAATTTCATTTTTACTAATTGAATTACTGCTGTGTAGCTTAATAATTAGAGAAACTGTCTTCTAAGCAGATAGCATTCCTGTATAAAAGTTTCTTACGGGAATACATAGTGCTTGGGGGGAACAAGTGCAGGTGTATGGCTACATAATTTTATCCTAACTTCACTAATGTAGCTGTAGTTTTAGGATTTTTTCTCTTTTTGTGAAGCATGCCATTGGTATTTTGATTCTTGAAATATTTTTGATAATCCAGTTGGTTCAATTTATCTCATAGCATCAGTGAGGTCAAAGGTACAGTAGACAAATAAACTTGACCCAGAATAATTCTCCTCTTGGACTTATTTATTGTTTCTGTAAACTAGCAGACACATACCAAATATCACATACCAAAAATCACATCAAATATCAGAAATACAGCAACATGCACAGTGTAGTCAGGAGAAGAAGTAAAGCGATTTTGAGAGGACTACTGAAATGTAGTTATTCATGCAATTTTTTATAATGCACCTTGTTCCAAAAATTATTAACAATAGGGGAAATGTATTAACAATGAAGTAAGATAAATGTATCATAAGAAAAAAACATGATCAAGGAGAAAAGTGGAAAGCAAGATGAAGCTAAGAGTGAGATTATGTGAGAAGCACAGATAAAGTACAATAGCACAAGTTGTAATCTTTCACTTATATTAATACCATGTATGAATTTGTTTTTAGTAGAGGGTTATCTGAGAAAAAAGTATACACTTGCTTCATCTTACTTAGTCATTCTCTCTCCTAACAGCTCATCAATGGAGAATCCAGCATAGCATGGTCAGCTCTTCCCAAACTTCATTCTATAAACCCCACAAAGTTCTTTCTTGCTGAATGGAGAGGCCTACTCAGTTAAGCAAAAACATCATGTTGAATTGCGGTCTCCCTAAGCTACCTTGGGAGGACAACATTGTAGGCAGGTCTTATTAGTGAGGAAGGAATGCAAGGTTTTAATGACAGTGCTTTTTACTACCTGAATTCCACACACTTTGAGGTCCACCTCAACTCCACTTTTAAACTCTGCTTGGCTACCATCCTTAGAACCACTATGGCTGTTTGCAGAAGGTCCAAAACTTGTTTGTCTCCTCAAACCTCTCCTTTCCCTGTATTTACCTTTGATAATGTGTGGTAAATGTGGCATAGCAAAAGTACACACTGCCTATAAAATCCACTTCCTTCTTTCCCTGCAAATTTATGCTCAAGAGGGTTTAGACTTACCACCTTCTTATTGGAACCACATACATAATCGGCAGTTATTTCTTTTCTTGCAATTAACAACTATCTGAAAGATCTTATGCTCCCAGAATCTAAAATTTGTATTTAATATAGTCCAGTTCTTAACTACCTTACAGGAAGTGAAGGGGCACCATAAATTGCTCAAATTAATCATGGTTCCCACACCTGGGGAAAAGTGTAGTTGAAACACTTGAGCCATAAAACCAGATGGTACACTTGTTTATATAAGCTGTTTGCCTAGAAACTGAACCAGATTTGTAAACACTGAATCAATATTTGAGGGTTAGGTGCCAGCTGTTTTTCAGGATGCCGTTAAGTGACTGGAGCTCATCAGCAGGTCTCAAATAAGATGCATCTTTCAGCCTGGCCACTGGACCTACATTCCTCTGTTTCACAGCAGCCATGTGAACATTTCATCCATCTCCGTAGGACTCAACAAACCTAACACAGATTGTCACCACACTGCCATGATTTCTTCTTAAGAGTTTTATTCATTTAGTGCTGGCAATAACTAACTAATGGACTGACAGTTTATTTGCTTGGCATCCCTGCTTAAATGCTCATTGACTAGTGATTCACTTTGGCTTGCATGTGGTTTTGGTTTAATTTGCCATTTTACTGTTGCCAGGGACCCCAGCGGTTTACACTTGCTATGGACCAATAAACTTTTTTATAATTGTAGAGATCTGTTTTTCTCCTCAATGCCACATGGCAGAGGGACCTTAAAAGCAAATTAATAATAAGAGCAAGTAAATGAGTATTTTATCAAATTATTTGTTTGGGAACAGCTGAAATCAATATGTTACATTTAATTCCAACAAGCAATAAAAAGGTTGTTTCTATGATTCCTAACCTGTCAAACCAAACATTTCAGCAAAAGGTGATGTGGTTTTCAAGTTTTATGTTTACTTCCATTAAACCTGAAGGCAGTTCCACAGAGATCTCGTGTATGTATTTCCTGTCCTATTAAATGGAAACTCTATGGATAAAACAAGAAGTTAATGTTTATAGGAAGGTCTTGTTTAGAGTAGGGAGACAGACTTAGTAACTTTGTATCTTTTTAACACACTATATTCCATGAAAGTAAAATTTGAAGTCAGAATTACTTGGGTTTTTTGCCATTTAATAAATTGTTAGTTATATCAGTAAGTCACTTAACCCCTCAGAATGCATTTCTTCATTTAAAAATTGGCAGAACCTCCTGCAGATTTTATGAGGATTGATTAAAACATATGCAAAAATACAGTAAACTATGATGAATTAGGCAATAAATTATTATTACTATTATTCATGTCATAATTTAAATGCTTTAAATATGTAGTTTTAAAACACATGCTAAACTCCAACCTCAATAATATATGATAAATTTATATTTGGAAAGCTGAATATATTTAGAATGCCAGTTTATTCTAAAATAATTTACAAACAAAGGGAGCTGGGTGTCTTCAGATTTAGTAAAGTTTTGATCAAAATCTTCCAACAGAAAAAGCCCTAGACCAGATAATTTCAAAGCCAAATTTTATCAGACCTACAAAGATTTGGTACCCATACTTCAGAAATTATTTCATGACATCGAGAAGGAAGGAATCCTCCCCAAGTCGTTCTATGAAGCCAGTATCACCTTGATACCAAAGCCAGGAAACTAACAACACAACAAGAAAAGAAAACTACACACCAATATCCCTTATGAATGTAGATGCAAAAATTCTCAATAATTCTATCAAACCAAACTCAGCTGCACATCAAAAAACAATCTGCCATGACCAAGTGGGCTTCGTCCCAGGGATGCAAGGATGGTTCACCATATGCCAATCCATAAACGTGATTCACCACATAAACAGAATTGAAAAGTAAGACCATATGATCACCTCAATAGATGCAGAAAAAGCATTTGACAAAATTCTGCACCCTTTTATGATAAGAACTCTCAACAAAATAGGCATAGATGGAACATACCTCGAAATTGTAAAAGCTATTAATATATATGAGAAATCCACAGTCAACATCAGACTGAACAGAGAAAAAAATTGAAAGCATTCCCACTTAGAACTGGAATTAGTCGAAGTTGCCCACTGTCACCACTTTTATTCAACATAGTGCTAGATGTCCTTGCTATAAACATTCAGGTGCAGATGTCTTTATTATAGAATGTCTTTTGTTCCTTTGGGTAGATGCCTAATAGTGCTATTGCTGGATCAAATGGTATTTCTATTTTTAGCTCTTTGAGTTATCTCCAAATTCTTTTCCACAGAGGTTGCACTAATTTGCAGTCCCACCAGCAGCGTAAGAGTGTTTCTATCTCTCCACATCCTCACCAGCATTAAGATCATATTGTCTATAAAAAAGGATAATTTGACTTTTTCTGTTCCAATTTCGATGCCTTTATTTCTTTTTCTTGTCTAGTTGCTCTGGCTAGAACTTCTAGTACTATTCAACATGTATAATTATTTGCCAAATTTGGTCTTACATGTAACAAATGAAAAATGTGATAAAATTTAAAGTCACCATAACTTAGACTTATTCAATGATCAATTTGATACAAACTCTTGTTATATTGCTATTGTTTGTTCACTATTTGTCATGAGGGAATTTTATGATACACCTTAGACTTAAAAATACATTCACATTTACAATTTTTGCTAAGATTATTTTGTATCTCTTTTTTCTCAAACACGTCCACAAGTATCTTTTTTCTCATCTTTCTACAGCAACATAGCCAATGAAACAATTTAATATAACTGTTTGGTAAGAGAGATTTAAAATAATATAACTCTCTCAGTATGTCTTTGTATAGTTGCCCAATTTATGTTCAATAATTTTCTGGAGTAATCAAGTACTATTTCAGGAAGGAAGGTATAATGAGGGAGGTATCTGAAATTAAATGTGAATAGAGTAAGAACCTTTCCAAATGGATACAGCTTGCTGTTTAGAAAGATATATCTTTTAAGATAATTACACTATTTTCTCAGCAACTCTTTTGGAAAATTAGACAGAAAAGAACCTTAGAGACCAACTGTTTTTTGTCCTTATGTGGTTTTTGAGAAAACCAAGGTATTTTGTTATTGTTTTAATTTAACTGTGATTAACTTCTTCATGTAATCAATAATCAATTGTTCTTCATAGCCCAACTGATTAGAAACGTGGCTTGCCAATAGTTTGATCTCAAGATCTCTTTATACACTTGAAGAATACCGATGACCTAAAGGAGTTTTTGAATGTTTGGTTTATACTGATTGATATACATTAGAAGTTAAAAACTCAAAAATTGTTTATTTATTAATTAATTAAAGTGACACAAATAACTCACTATATGGTAATATAATTTTTTATAAAACATAACTACATTTTCATAAGAGAGAGAAAAGGTGATTTTTGAAGCTATTTACAAATCTCTTTAATGTCAAACTTAATGGAAGAGTGTTGGATACTTGTATGTGCTTCAATTTGTTGGAAAAATCTCCATTGTATACTTGTGAAAGAATAAAGTAAAAAATAATATTTCAGTGCTATTATGAAAATAATTTTGATATCATGGACTTGATAAAATGATCTTAAGGACCAGATCATTCTTGGAGACTGCTAGCTTAGAGTATTCATTTAATAACAAATGTAACTATGGTGAAGGTAAGAATAACATCACGTATGCCAACTAAATTATGTAATCTAGACAGAAAATGCATGACATTTAGCCCGCTGTAATGTACTGACTCTAAAAGCAAGATGAACTAACAAGTTTTTATTTAAGTTAGAGAGAATGGGATGAATATAATCGACATTGCTGGAAGATCCTTGATAGGATCAGTGTTCTAAATAATCCTAATAGTTCCTTTATCTCCCTTTATTTTCAAGATTCTGAAAAGGACCATGCAGGTAGCTAAATTAAATCACTGGCTGCGCCCTGCCCTGACTTTCTATAAGTGAGGAAAGATAGGTTTTGGCTCCTTTGCTCTCCATAGTCACAGGCAAAACTTTCCTAAAATTAAAAAGAGTGGGTGGATATTGGAAAAGCAAACCTGAGACAAGTGTGCGCTGCTATTCCTAGTGGGGATTTCCTATTTATATTCTCTTCTGTTCCTAGGGTAGCAAGGTATTGGTTCTTAATAAGTAGTCTGTGTGTTGACCGTAAATCTAATTCACACCTAGGAGATCCTCAGGTACTAGGGTTGTTGATAACTACAGGGCAGGAGGCACTTTACCAAATAAAAGCAAAAACTTAAGATTGGAACAATAGCAAATTATTTCACATTATCCAAATAACATTTCTTAAAATCTACCTTATAAATCCTTTGATATTTTGCCAAATCTGAAGATATGATTAAACACCATTATGAGAAAAATAAAAGTTAATTGTTATTGTGAGCCTGACCTCCAAATCAACATCCATATGAAAGAAACACTTTCCACTCTAAACATTTGTCAAATATTTTGTTCTCTGTAATCAGTCATCATTTAATAAAAATGTTAGTTGACAGGAAGAAACCTGAAGTAAAAGGTTCTTCGCTTGTATACCAATATTCATATTTGAAAGTTTAGGAACTTTCCACTGATCTTTTGAGTGGCATATTTGTTGGAATGTGGTAATCCTCTACTTTGCAAAGTCTTTTTTAATGGTAAATCTCCAATAAGAAGTCATGCTTAATCAAAAAGAAGGTCACAGCCCCTTTCTCTTGACCAGGAAGGTCTTTCTAACACCAGCAATTTTGAAGAGAACCAAAGAAGTAATTAAGCTGCCAATAATTACAGAAGGTTCT
This sequence comes from Indri indri, assembly GCA_004363605.1. NCBI lineage: Eukaryota > Metazoa > Chordata > Mammalia > Primates > Indriidae > Indri > Indri indri. The sequence continues at coordinate 28,011 of RJWJ010009245.1, forward strand.
TGTGGAATAAATGGCCCTTGCCCCCTATTTATTTTGGTCAAGAAACATCTTACAAGATTTTATTTTTACCTATGGTTGGTACTGCAAGTTAATCTTTTATTTCATGCTAAAATAAAGTCAGGGAAGAAAAATGATATACTGAAAAAAGAACAATGACTAGTGTCTGTAATGTGTATTTAATTTTAAAGTGTAGATCCATAATTAAAAAGCCTAGGAATATCAGTTAGTTTGTCATATGACTGCTATACTCTTGTGGACCTATTTCAGGCAACCCTCAATGGATATAGGACAATGGTAATCATTAACATACCTAAGTACTTGTGAGAGCTACAATTTACATCCCTGCTTTTATCCCTCTTGGAGTCATTAGGATTTCTTAGAAAGTCAGAATTTAAATATTTTTATTGTTTATTTAAAAAGAAGCTATTTAAAATAAATATTTAAAATAGTAATTCTGGACTGCAAGTAGGATCAGAGTGGAATGCCAGTCAGGGATGAGGATAAAAATGAGGTGGGGACCATTTGGGAAGGGGAGTTATGTGTGGTTTGGAACAACATATTTGATATAATAATGTTATTTTAATTGGAATTTAATTTATTGAAAAATTCAAATAACCATTGCAATTAGATGTTAAGGCAAATATAAGTTGTTTTCATTTTATTTTTCCAAAGTGGGCATGGATTAAACATGGTGAAAACCCCATAATTTAGAGAATGACAATTTTGTTGCCCATAATGATGTCCTGGTCATCAAAAGACTCTGTAATAGTGACTTACTAGAATTAAGATTCTTTCAGGCTCAAAAATTCTAAGATGTCTGGCCAAATGTTAATAATCAACGGAGCTGGGTGATGGGTACATGGAATTCATGCAATTTTATCTTTTTGAATTATTTGATATTTTCCATAAGAAAAGGTAGAAGAATTATATGATTGTAAATGCTCTAATGGCTTGAAATTATCAACAATGAAAAAACTGTTCATATGTATAAAAATATTTTGGGGGGAGAGGGCAAAATCACATATATGCGGCTTCTTTTTTTAAAAAAGTTTTAAAAAGGAATAGCAAAAAGTTCTGCACCAATTTTGTGATTAAGGATAGGAGCTATGTACTATCAATATCTATGATAGGATGGGCAAAACATGAAGGACATAGAGATACAGGAAAGAGCAGGTGTGAATGTGTGAGTATTAGCCCTGGGGTAGGAGAGACCAGATTTAGAGATAGGGAGAGAAAGCAGAAGAGAAAATGAAAGCACCCAAGCACAGAACAGAAGAAAGAGAAAGTGAAGAATGAGAGTTAACTCCATGTGGGGGGGGGGGCGGTGAAATGCTCCAAAGAAAGTTAGTAAATTTTAGCTACCTAGCACACAAAGAGAAATCAACTATTTTGAGACCTACCACTGCTTATCTTCCAAGGGATATCAAAATTGCCTTGTGCTAAATACATGTCCTTGATCACTGGTAATCCTTCCTTGTCTTTTTCCCCCCTTTCATCTCCAATATCATTTTCTGGAGACATTTGGCAATTTCTGGATTATGAGAAAGCTAAATTTGAATAAATTATTAAAATGAAGATGCCATTGCTTATAAATACATTTGTTTATTTTTATGAGTGGATAATAAAACCAGTTAGAGTAGGCAAGTTAAAAGAAACTTGAACATTTGGAAAACTTTTCTTTAGGTTGCATGAAGTTAATCATGAAGCCCATGTTTTAGGTAGGTTTTTATAGCTCCCTAGGAGAATTGGGCTCTCATAAGTGATAAGATGAAAAATAGACTTTTACAGAACTGAAAGTCTGGACAACAATTTGTTTTTGAGTTTTCAATATATTTTTAACAAAAATGTAATTTTGTTACAAATTTCTTTAAATAATTTTAAAAGTCTAGTTTGTTAGTAATTACCACCAATTAATCTTTAAAGTAATGGGACAGTAGTTGTATAACATGTTATGTTGATGAGATTGTTCTTGGCAAGGAATGTTTTCTGTCATATGTCCCCCTGGGATTTCTAAGGCTCTGTAAGAACCTGTAGAGACCAAGGCCTTGGGCCATTTAACAGTTCCCTGAAAAATCACTGACATGAGCCAGATTGATTAATAGGAGAAAAGGACATATGAATTTATTCAACATGTGTACATGAGAATCTTCAGAATGAAGACCCAAAGATATAGGAGAAATTGCCCATTTTTATGCTTAGGTTCAATAAAGTGTAGACAGCCATGTAAAAATATAATTGGACAAAAAAGGTATAATCTAATGCTAATAGACTGAGTGGGGAAACCAAGCAATGCCTGCCTGTCTAGATTCTTCTTGGTCTCTCTGAGCATGAACTCCTTCCTTCTAGGTATAGGTCAGGGCCTTCTGTGGAATGGGGATCTTATGAACTACAGTCAAACAAGGTAGGTCAGATATTTCTTTTCTTTTTTTTGTTTTTAAATTTCAGCATATTATGGGGGTACAAATGTTTAGGATACATATAAAGCCTTTGCCGCACCTGAGTCAGAGCTTCAAGCATGTCCGTCCCACAGACAGTGCACACCTCCAGACAGTGCACCCATTAGGTGTGAACATACTTATCCCCTCCTGCCCCCTCCCACCTGCCCAACACCCGATGAATGTTACTACTATGTGTGCACATAAAAGTGTTGATCAATTAATACCAATTTGTTGGTGAGTACATGTGGTGCTTATTGTTCCATTCCTGTGATACTTCAATTAGCAGAATGTGTTCCAGCTCTATCCAGAATAATACAAGAGGTGCTACATCATCCTTGTTTTTGTGGCTGAGTAGAACTCCATGGTATACATATACCACATTTTATTTATCCATTCATGTATTGATGGGCACTTGGGCTGTTTCCACATCTTTGCAATTATGAATTGTGCTGCTATAAACATTCTAGTGCAGATGTCTTTTTTAATAGAATGTCTTTTTTTCATTTGTGTAGATGCCTAGTAATGGGATTGCTGGATCAAATGGTAGTTCTACTTTGAGCTCTTTGAGATATTTCCATATTCCCACAAAGGTTGTACTAGTTTGCAGTCCCACCAGCAGTGTATGAGTGTTCCTATCTCTCTTCAACCATGTCAACATTTATTGTTTTGGGAATTTTTGATAAAAGCCATTCTCACTGGAGTTAAGTGATAACTTGTGGTTTTGATTTACATTTGTCTGATGATTAGAGATTTTGAGAATTTTTTCATATGTTTCTTGGCCATTATTCTGTCTTCTTTTGCAAAGCTTCTGTTCAGTCCTTTGTCTACTTTTTGATGGGGGTTGTTTGATTTTTTCTTACTGATTTTTCTGAGCTCTATATAGATTCTAGTTATCAGCTCTTTATCAGATGTGCATCATGTGAATAGTTTCTTCCATTCTGTAGATTGTCTGTTTGCTCTCATGATAGTTTCCTTGGCTGTACAGATGCCTTTTAATTTGATCGGTTCCCATTTATTTATTTTTCTTGTTGCTGTAATTGCCTTTGGGGTCTTCTTCATAAATTCTTTTCCTAGACCAAAGTCTATAAAGGTTTTTCCAACATTTTCTTCTAGAATTCTTATTGTTTCATGTCTTAAATTTAAGTCTGTTATCCATTGTGAGTTGATTTTTGTGAGAGATGAGAGGTGCAGATCCTGTTTCAGTCTTCTACACGTGGCTATCCAATTTTCCCAGCACCATTTGTTGAATAAGGATTCTTTTCCCCAGTGTATGTTTTTGTCTGCTTTGTCAAAGATTAGGTGGCTATATGAGGATGGTTTTATATCTGGTTTCTCGGTTCTGTTCTATTGGTCTATGTCTCTGTTCTGCCAGTACCATGCTATTTTAGTTACTACAGCTTTGTAGCATAGCTTGAAGTCTGGTAAATTGATGTCTCCCAATTTGTTCTTTTTGCTTAAGATTACTTTGCTATATGGGGTTTTCTCTGGTTCCATACAAAGTGTAGTATTATTTTTTCTAGATCTGTAAAAAATGTTGGTATTTTAATAGGGATTGCACTGAAACTATAGAAAAGTCATACATGGCAAACCCACAGCCAACATCATACTGAATAGGAAAAAATTGAAAGCATTCCTGCTTAGAACTGGAACCAGACAAGGTTGCCCTATTTCACTACTTCTATTCAACAAAGTGCTGGAAGTCCTAGCCAGAGCAATCAGACAAGAGAAGGAAATAAAGGGCATCTAAATGGGGGCAGAAGAGGTCAAACTATCACTCTGTGCTGATGATATGATCTTATATTTGGAAAACCCCAAAGATTCTGCCAAGAGACTACTGGAATTAATAAACAAACTCAGCAAAGTCTCAGGTTACAAAATCAGTGTACACAAATCGATAGCATTCCTATATGCCAACAATAGTTAAACTGAGAACCAAATCAAAGACTCAATACCCTTCACGATAGCAACAAAGAAAATAAAATACCTAGGAATATATTTAACTAAGGAGGTGAAAGAAAGACCTCTACAGGGGAACTACAAAATACTGAGGAAGAAAATAGCAGAGGACATATACAGGTGGAAAACCATACCATGCTTGTGGGTCAGCAGAATCAATATTGTTAAAATGTCTATACTACCCAGATAATTTCTTTATGGCCAGTTTTTACATAGAATAATTTTACATTTTTTTGCTGGCTTTTGGGAGAAGGGATTCTGGTTTCTGTGACCCACCTTGGGGAAGAGGGATTCTAGTTTCTATGTCTAGCCTGGGGAAGAATGGGCCTGAGAGACAGGAGGACAGAAGTCAGAGAAGAACTTCTGTTTCTGAGGCTGCTTCTGAGGTCATCATTTTGGGGTATTGTTTTCTGAACCTCAACAAATCTAGGTAAACATTCTGAGTTCTAATCCTTATGCTCCTTTTGTAGCAGAAATAATTTGTGTCTGTATTTTCAGTTATGTTTCTCATTACCTTTTCTTTGTTTTGCTACCTTGTTTTCTTGCTTAATAGTTAATATGTATTACTCAATAAAGATCTCCCCAGAGTAAAGAAAATTCTTCCTCCTTCCTTTTTTCCTTTTTTTTAAAAAAATAATCCTATTCACTTAGTCAATTAATCTCTGCTTAAATTGAGCTATTATTTCTGAGGAAGGCAAGACTAAATAAGATAGCAAAAGGATTTCCTATGCATATCATTTGAGGTAAAACATGAAGCCTGCCTGCCTTAAAGATGTCTCAGGATAGATTACTCTTTCTTCTTTTCCTTAGTTCCTTCTTCCTTCTCTTTCTCTCCCCCTCTCTTCCTCCCTTCTTGCCTTTTCATGGCTTCTTCCCTTTTTCCCTTCTTCCCATCTCTCTTCCAGTCCTGGTTTTCTATTGCTGCATAGCAAATTTCCCCAGACTTAGTGATATAAAACAACCGCCATTTTAATATGCTCATGGATTCTGTACATCAGAAATTTTGGAAGACCATAATAGAAATCTTTTATCTCATTTCCACAATGTCTGGGGCCTCAGCTGGGAAGATTCAAATTGCTGAAAGCTAAAATAATCTGGATATTTTTTCACTCACTTGTCTGGTATCTGTATGGGTGTGATTCAGAAGTTGGTCACAGGTGGGCATTAACGACCTACAATGTGGCTTCTTTGGGAGGCTTGGCCTCCTTCACAGCATTGAGAGCTCAGGAATGGTCAGACTTCATATGTGATGGCTCAGGACTGAAAGAGTGAATGTTGCAACAATTTGGATAGAAGATGCATGGACTTTTATGACCTTGCTGCAGAAGTCACATAGCATCATATGTGCAATATTCTATTGATTGAGGCAATCATAAAACCATCTAGATTCATAGGGAGGGGATAAAGTCCCCACTTCTCCATAGAGGAGTGTCAAAGAAATCACAGCCACGTTTTATAACTGCCACACTTCCTTTCTTTGAAAGGGTCTTGAAACTTCCCTTTTATGTCAGCCTGTGCATATAAGTGACCGTGAGAATACTTTCAGCAAGGTCTGTATGGTATCCCTGCACTGAATAGAGACCCTTAGCTCATTTTTCTCTTAAATGAAAGGTCTAATTCAAGCAAAAGGTTAATAACCTATTGATCTGATAAGTACAGTAAAGTTTTATTTTCTTTCTTTAAGTACTCTGGGACATTAACAGTGAAATAGGGGGGCATTAAAACAGGGTGGCATTAATAAAGAAACCCTGCTCTGTACCTATGATGTCTGTATCCTGGCTTCTCAGAAGTTGCTGTGTTAATGGGTCTCATGTCCCATGAGCTGAGTTGAGGGGTGTCACTGCCTTCGAAGAAGCTCTATGCATGAAAATGGAGCTCATGCAATTGAGGCACTTTTCTTTCTCTTCCTTCATCTTCACTAGTAATCAAGAGGTAACCTGTGAATTCAAGAATTACATTTCACATCTGAAAAAAAAATCAAAAACAAAACAAAAACCAGCATGGACTGAATCAAAAAGAGGATTACCAGAGAATTTTCTTCTCTTTTTTCCAGCTGGGAATGACATGGCTGGCATATTTCAGAGGCTAGGCACAGGTGTTGTATCACTAAATAGAGACATAACAGCAAAACTCCCAATGTCATTTATACACTGTAGATTTCTCAGTTCGGTGATTTTGATGTTGATAGAGATAGACTTCCCTTGAAATTGTAGTAATCTACATGCCTTCTGATCAGTGTCTTGGTGCAGACAAATACTATTACACATGAAATTAGCAAGACCCAGTTTCTTTATTTCTTTGTGGAATAATTTCATGCACATGGACTTTCAGAAGATTTAGTGCAGTCCCTGTTAATCAACTACAACTGCTTATGGGTACAATGTCTGCCTGATGGAGGATTAGAGATGTATATAAATATATCCACAGGGGAAGGTTTGTTTTCTGTAGCACTTCAAACAACTCTTCTAGGTACTTAGGTGACATGTCTGTCACTTCAAACGTATTAGTGTTGAAATTGTAGCACTTCACAATTGAAGTGTATTACACACTGGAGATACAGTAAACTACTGCATTTGAATTGAATCATACAATCATAGATATTAGAGCCAGAAAAGACCTATTAGGTTATCATGTCCATCCATTGCCATTTGGCATTGTTATTTTCAATACATTGTTGCATCTAGAGTTAAATGCCTCAAACAATAGGACTTTTACTACTATGTGAAGAACATTTTCTTTTATTTTATTGTCTAAAGGACTTGCTCATTGAAACAATTTTTTCCGATATTCAGCTGAAATTTATTTTTTGCTCAATTTCACTTCTATATTGTAATACCCCAATCCTCATCCCTTAATCTTTTTTTCCCTTTTATCTCTTTTTATTATAGTGGAACTGTTTTGAAGACTAAGCCATTTAAAGGCCGTGCTTTGAACTTCAGAATTGTGATTTCCATTCTGCTCAAATTATGTGATGCTTTTTTAGGTTAGCTGCTCCAAGAAGTGGACACTGAGAAAAGGATAAGAGTGTAAATCATTTTTTCAAAGATGATCCTAGAATACGCTGGGAGGAGACTAAGAAAGGCAGGGAAAAGAAGAAAGCCAATAATGAACGAGTGATCAAACTAGTTGCCATTATGGGTAAATGTGTCTTAATCCTATTGCAAGTGTTGATAATTCACATACAATATGTGCCTCAGAGTTATTCCTCTGAAAGACTAGGAAGCCAGGGTTTTTACACATCAACCGTTGTTAGCCATTGGCTGCATGGCTGCAGGCTGCTTCCAAGAGGTGTTAATTTCCCTGCACTTCTGGTCTGCCCTCCACATGGCAGCATGGGTTGTGGCCCACAGAGAAGAACCTCAAACCATTGAAAGTCTGAGCTTTTATGTACATATACACTGCAGGCTTAACAAAACACCCCAGAAAAGAATAAATTTAAAGATAATGGCATCCAAATTTTGTTAACTTAAATCTATAATAAAAAAATTAAACAAGAAACAACAAAAAGATTAACTAAAAAAATGAACACAAAGATTCGAGTAAATAAACAGAAAGTACAGATGAAATGATTCTACAAGGTAAAGATGGGACCATAGAAAGCTAGGCACATTCAGCCAAATTTATAACATGCAAGTTGGCATGTTCATCAGCATTAACAGATGAAAATTTGCAACTGATTTTGATAATATGAAATACCAACTTTGAACCTGAATTAAGTGAGTGGAATGTTATCTCCTCTCCCATTAGTAGACCTGTGTTACAAAAATTCATCATGAAATTATGATTAATATTTGAATTTCATCAATAAAATATCTGTGGAAATTTGTTTCCTCCTGTTATGTAAGGACCTATATAATCTCAATTTTCCCTGTTGGCCCTCAAAGCCTGAAACATTTATTATCTGGCCTTTTATATAAAAAGTTTGCCACTCCTTCATTTAGTATAATTCCCAGAACCCATTTGGTATAAGTAGCTAAGCTTTCCAGCTAACTAAAATTTTACTTAAGTTAACAAAATTCGAATGCCATTATCTTTAAATTTATTCTTTTCTGGGATGTTTTGTTAAGCCTACAGTGTATATGTTCATTAATCGTGTTACTAGCCTATATTTATCAATAACTAGACTTTAGGATATACATTCACTGCAATTCAAATAAATCATCCATACCTTTATTGCTAAAGGAGATATATAGACAGAGATATAGATATTACACCACAATGATAATTCACTATTAATTTGAGACTAAGTTTGTACTGCTGAATTCACTGGGTTATTTTGAATTTTAAAAGTCATGGTTTTGTAATATGCCTTCTACATACGTTTGTACTCTTGCAAACCAAACAAATATTCTGTATGGATGAAAGACAATTATTTTTAATAATTTGTAATTCATTTATCTTACTATTCAAAAGTTAGTTAATTGGTAAAAAATGTCACTATGGGAAAATTGAGTTTTGTAAGGAGGGAATAAAAAGTACGTATTTATAAGAAGCAAACTAAATGGCTTAAACAATGAGGAAATTTATCATCTCACAAAAATGTAAGCTATCGATAAGACATTGCAGGGCTTAAAAATTCAGTGTCTTAACTGTGTCATTAAGCGCCCACATTCTTTCATGCTTTCCTCTCTGCCATCCTTAGTATCCTGGCTTTGACCTTAGGATGGACCTTGTGACAGGCAGCACTATTTCACATGACCTATATCAGTCAGAAAAAGGCAATTTCTAATGTCTTGTTCCTTCTTTATTTTTTAAATCAGAGAGAAAAACCTTTCTTACAAGTTTCTCAGAATATGCAAATTTGTTTTTACACTTAAAAATATACCAGTAATTTCATACAATCACGAACATTTAGTGGACATTTAACAGGTACACCACATAAACACATTTTTCTGTGAGTTTATATTTAGCAAACACACTTTTTCTATGAGTTTATATTTGGTTTTAAGGCAGCAATAATCTACTGGAAGTGACTAGTGGGGAAAGGGAAGAAGTAGAATAGAGTAGGGAAGAACAAAATAATAATCCTAGGAATGCAGATGCAACAGAAACAAGCTTTATTGCCTTGGTGACAAGTTTTCTCTGTCCTAGACTTCGAACCACACCCTATGCCTAAAATATTCTTTTCATTTTAATTTGAAAAAATTTAAATTGGCTGTTATCCAAGAAAGCACTTTAGAATCCCATTTCCCACAAAAGATAATTCTATTCCAAAGGAAAAGTAAGAATTTCTAACAAATTTTTTCTAAATAGTTCTTTCCCCCTTCCTCTTTACAAATCATCTACTAAGTGCATTCACATTTTAATTTATAATGAAAAAATTAGTATTTTTATTTATTTGTTTTATATTTATGTTTGATATCTGCCACATAGTCTATTGTAATAGTCTTCTGTTTTTATCATCTTCATTATTACCATACTCAATTCACCCTGCATACTGATGCTTAATTAATCTTCATAAAAATCATTATTTTTGTGCTGCTACTACTCACATGTTTTAGCTTGCAACTCATAGTTTTTCTCCTGAAACCTGGTTCCTCTTTTATTGTCCTCTATCTCAGGAAATGGAACTCAAATATAATATCTCAAATCATAAATCTGAGTCTTTTTCAAACTTGTCTATAAAACTTATCTATTACCCATGCATTTCCATGTCCTGATGACTTTATCTCCTAAGTGTCTCTTCGATGTGCTCATTTTACTTCAAATTCACTGCTCCTATGCTAATCTATCCTACCATCATCCCTGCTTGGCATTCTATAAAAGCCAGCTACCTGTTCCACCTCACTTACTCTTGCCTTTCATCTCTGAAATCTGCTGTTGTTATACAGGCAGAAGAATCTGTTAAAAAATTGTACTGAAATAAAAAAAAATGCTGAAAAAATGCACTTCTAATTCCTATGGTTATATTTTTCCTCCCACCTCATATTTCATCCCCTACCCCTGTTGCTTAAAGCCCTTCAATTGTTTCCTATAATTCCTGGGATAAACACAAAATTTCTGAGCTTGGCCTATAAGGCACTAGCTGTGAGGTCTATACTTTTTTCCCCCCAAACTCATCTTGAATTATGTCTCTGTCTAGTCTGTCTTTCCTAACCTTATTGGCCTTCTTTCAGGTCCTTAGTCTCTAGATAAAGAAAAGATCCTTAGTTCTTCTTTATTTAGATAAGTGTGAGCCATCCGTCAGATATCTCAAAATGTTAATTCTTTAAGGATATTTTCTTTGATCTTCCTATGTAAGTTGAATTTCTATTATTTGTCCTCATATCACTATGCACCTCTTCATTTGTCATAGTTATAATTTTGTATATATTTATGTGATTGTTTTATCTTTCACTAGATTATAAATTCTTTGAAGGAAGAAATTATGTCTCCTTTTGTGATCGATATTAGATACATATTTTGAATGAATAAAGAGAAGTAGGTCTTTGTTCTAGGTAGGATAAATTACAATCATGTTTTCCAACCTTTTAAGGTCACCCACAAATTACTTTTATAATATTTCTTCTCATAATTTACAAAGTAACATTTCAGAGAAAGAAATCACCAGAGGAGTTTTTGTTTGTCCCTGGAGTTTCAAAACACAGTTCTTCAAGGGTGAAAAGAATGTATGAATATAGTATATAAAAAGACAAGGATGAAAAACCTGTAACTCTGGGATTGTCCTGTGTTTCTCAGAAGTGTACAAATAATTTTGAAGACAAAATGATGGAACACAGCATGAGAATTTGCAATGTATGATGACTAAAACAATATTATGTACACAAAGTACCCTGAATGCTATTAAAATGAATATGCTCTTCTATTCATCCTCAATAAAATTTTACAATATATTTTTGAGTTGGTAATATCATGTCTTAATATTTCTGCAACAAATTTAAGTATAGCTCCCACATAAGTTTAGATTGGTCATAGTGAGATTCTCTTCATACTGAGGTCAGAGGTGGAGAAGATTCTTGTTATTCCATGAAACAGAGCATGCAATAGAGACAGTCTGAGCAAAGACACCAGAAACCAAGACGAAAACCATTTTCTGTGGATGAAACTTCAAAGCATTTAAGGCATTTAGTATTGGGAACGGCAGAGTTAGAACGGATTTCAGGAAGGGTCAATATCAGAAGAAGACGGAAAATGTCTCGTCCTATTGGATGAAAGGAAACTTTAGACTGAGGGACATCAGTAAATATTCTTGCTAACTTCATGTGAAAGCAATGGAATGTGACCACTCATGAGACCAAGTGAATGATTTATACTTTTATTATCACAATCCCAAGATAACTCAATTAATTGGCCATACTTTCTTGAATTGGAGGACATTACGTTAAGTGGAATAAGCCAGGAACAGAAACTTAAATAACACATGTTCTTACTCATATATGGAAACTAAAAAAACAGTGGAGTTCATAGAAGTTAAAAGAAGAACAGAAGATACTAGAGGTTGGGAGAGGTAGGGGGAAGGGAGGATAGGGAGAGATTTCTCAACATTACAGCTAGATGGAAGGAATAAGTTTTAGTGCTCTATAGCACTGTAGGATGACTGCAGTTAATAATAATCTACTGTAAAACTTGGACTATATAGGAGGAGGATATTGAATGTTCCTAACAGAAAGAAATGATAAAGGTTTGCGATGATGAATATGCTAATCACCCTGATCTGATCACTATACATTTGTATATCACAACATTGCTAAGTACCCCATAAATATGTAGAATTATTATATATTAATTAAAATTATTTTTAAAAAATTTCTAAAGTAACCTACCATTGCTCATACTGGGCTTAAGACTTGACATTATTTTCATTCTCTAATTTGTTCTCTGGTCAACTTGTGGTGACTCTATCCTCAAAATTAGAAAGAATGAAAGGGGCCTCACACTTCAAAGTTGAGTTATTTCTTTGAGCATGCTCTTTCTCCTCAAAGCAAAAGTTTGGGTCATAATGAGTTTAAAAAGTGGGATCCTTTGTAAAAAAAAAAAAAAAAAAAAAGCAGCCATACTCAATAAAATAAGGAACAAATTGGGAGGGATAAACATTTTATGCAAATACAGTTTTCAACCATATATTTAATATTATAGCAATATGCCAACAGGTATGATTACTTGCTACTTGCTCTGAAGTTGAGATGTTCAAAATTGCTGCATTATTATTATCTAGTAATAATAATATCAGGCTTTGTCAAAAAGGATGCTCAAGTTTGGAGGAACAGATCTTAGGAGAGAGTACCTAGAACTTTCTGCTGATTGGTAGATAGGACCAATGTAAGATGGGGTAGAGAGATGATTAAACTTACTGGAGTCCTGAAAACTAAACCATGGGCAGTGAAAATCTCATGTGAAGGATTTGAGCCACTCTATCCTTGCTAGAGGGACTGCTCATTTTTTCTCATCATCTTTAGTAAACTACTAGTAGAGAAACCCAAATTAGGCTCTAATCAGTATATGACTAGGGATGAGAAGAGGAAGTGTCGCTTTTAGCATTGCAAGCTACCATCTGAGACGAATTTTACTCTTATTCCCTCTTGATGATAGAAAGATTCCTGGCAGATAGGAACGTAAGTAGACCACCCTAGACGATTTTAGGCAGGTATAAATAATCAAGATAAGTAACATGCTTTTTCTCTTTGCTTTAAGATTTTGATAGAATCTTGAATTCCTTTTTATTTAATTTTCAATGCATATATAATGGTTGCTTTGAAACTAGGGCTAAACGTAATGTTCTCAAACAGAAGCAATGTATGTAAAATTCTATAAGGGATCCATACAAAAATAAAATGAACCTGACAAGTTTAAGGAACTACTTTTGCTTTGAAAAATAAAACACTAGACAAATTGGCCAAAATAAGGCACAAAGGATGTTCTCTACTGGAAAATCGTGCCATTTTGTAGCATAAGTGTTACACCCCATATAGCAAAACTGCAGAAAGTTTTTGCACTTTCTGAGGAAATTGCAGCATATTTTATATAGATTTTTCCATGGAAATGCAGTTTATGTCAATTTTCTTATTCAACAACCACTTTGCCATATGCCTGCTATGTATCTGGCCCTGTGAAACAGTTGGTTGAGGGTTTATTTAAAGAGGAATGAAGAGAAGATGCTGACAGTCAGTGAGGCGTGGTAAGTGCTATACTGCAGACCTGAAGAAGCTCTGAGGAAGCACATGGAGAGGGCCCTCACGTGGCCAGGCTTGACTCAGGAAATGAATGGAGCTGGATCCTGGGTAGAAGATGAAAGTTTACTAGAGAAGAGACAGACAAATCTAGTGAGGGCAGGGCCTAATAACATCCTCCATACTTCAGAAATGTGAGAATTTATAAAATGTTGAATTTAGCACATGGAGGCGGTATTATTTACAGACTAAAGTTAATAGTAGCATTTTTTAGATTCTAACTTATTAGGAATCCTTTCCCTATTTTAATTTGGATCGAGCAATACTCCACAAAGTTCAACAACATGAACATTACTGATGTTTTTAGTGTTACATAGGGGATTCACTGTAAGTAAGGGCTGGGTTCCCTCCCAGCAAGTTTGTGAGGGGGAGAAGGTTAGGGAGAGGGGATGTAGGGAAAAGCAGGAGAGACTGATCCCCGTAGGCCGTGTATTTGTAGAACACTTTAATACAAAGGGTTTCCTTACAAATTCTTGTTTGATCCTCTCCATAGCCCTATGAGCTAAAAAAGGCAGGTGCAGGGTATTATTTCCTCCATTTCATGATTGAGAAAACTGAGACATGAAGAGATTAGGTAACTTGCCTGAAGTCAAATAATTCCCTAGTGATAGACTGAGACCAGGGCAACCCCTAGTCTTAAACCCCCCGTGGAGCACAGCTCTACTGGACCATACTGCCTCCAGGCCAGTACACAACCCTGGCCCTCCTTTTGTTTCGATATGAATTTTCTCAAAAATCTTGAGGAAAATGATGTGTCCTTTCTCCATGAAGAAACATGTGCATACACACACATACACACTCTCTGCACAGAATGTCAGGGGATTCATAGAACTCATCTAAATTTCACAAAAGCCTGTCCTGGACAATGAAGTCTCACACTCTAATTGTCGATGAAGATTTGAGGACAGAGAACATCTCTAGTTGCATAACTGAGCTCTATGACTATGCCAAATCATTTCAGCATAAACCCATGTCTCCATCCCCCTGGGGCAAATCCCAGTGAGACTATTTCTGCACTGCTGCTGTTACAGACCTTGCCTCGCTGCCTGTATGATGGTTCATCCTGAATACCTGGCACTGGTTCAGTATACTTCATCTTGTAGTCTGAGTTTTGAAAATCAGGAATCTAGATGCTATATAAATGGAATTCTTTGTTTAAAAGGATATCCGATAAATAAGATGATTTTGTTTTTTAAAATGAAATATATGTATTATTGCAATGGTAAAACTTCATTCCTTTGTATTTATAGACTAAAGTTAACAGTAGCATTATTTTGTAGATTCTAATTTATTAGGAATCCTTTCCATATTTTAATTTTGATCAAGCAATACTCCACAAAGTTCAATAATATGAACTGTATTGATGTTTTTAGTGTTATAAAAGTAAGGAAGTGAGGCAGAGCATCAAATTCCATTCCCTTGACTTTAGCTGTTTTACCTGTGCTAAAGAGTAGATAGAAACTGATCTACCTAGAAGTATTCAAAACTTAATTTTGACTTGTGAAAACCAAAACATTGTCATTTGGAAGAAAGAGACACTTTCTCAGAGGAGAGAAAGTTGCTCTCAGAGGAGAGTTTCTTCAACAAAAGGAATTTAGAAAATTTAACTTTGAGGCCAAACACAGCACTGAGATTCCCTGGGCTGGCAGTGTCCTATAAGATTCACATTCAGAAGATGATGGAATTCCAGTATTTTCACCTTTTATGGCACCAGGAATTTCTCATTTTTCTCACTTTTTTCCCCAATTTCCATTCTCCTTTTGAAAATTTGATGTAAAACAAAAATGGAAAAATGCCTAAGCAGCTTCTTCCTGAATTTTCTGCCCATCTAGAAACAGAAATGTTTCTTGGAATATGAAAGGGAAAAATAATCTACATGCTTTAATTTCATGGCATTACCTTCACTCATAGACTGTGAACCCTTGAACTTCTTATTATGTCATCAAATTGAACTTCTGAACTTTTTCTGCGAGCTTATAAACCTGAAAGTGAAAGCTGCATGAAATTGCTTTCCGAGGCCTCCCTCAGTGTCTGCATAGTGGCAGTGTGCTCTCGATTAAAAAGCAAAGGTGCGATGGCATGAAAATGTCATGTAAAATGGATAGTTCTGAAAGAGTTTTCTGGGGCTTTCAGTAAGATACCTATCTTTTCTTTAGCCTCATTTTTCTATCTATAAAAGTTGGGATATAATCCATCCCTTTGTAATTCGGCAGAACACATTTGGGAATTATACAAATCGATTCAGAATGAAATCCATAAAGGGCTTTGCGCTCCTCAGAGATCTCCATGTAAATGCAATTATCTCATGGTTTTGCTACAGGCACCCCACCATGTGTCCAGCGTCACCAGTCTTATTGCATGTTATGGAGACTTGTATGGCATTTATAATGGCCTGTTGAAGTGAGTGTGCATTTGACATCCTTCAAATTCTTGCTTAAGTCCTGGCTCACAGGGACTCAGAGGGTCATGAACAGTTTTATTCACACTTCTTTATATTTCCAGCTTCACAGTAAAGTGCTTCTTGCCCTGAAGTTGACCTTTAACTTCAAAGCTAAAATCATTATGTAACTCAAAACAGCTAAACTGATATTGCAATGAATAGAAATAAAAGTCTTCAATTACCCTTGGAAGATTTAGAAACAACTTTACTTAAAGAATGTATGTATAAGATATATATATATATATATATATATATATATATATAAAAAATACACATAAGTGTATATATTTGTGAATATATAATAAATATGAAATGAGTTACATATATACTGGTGACTATACAGAGAAAGGATTGTCAGGAAGAAAGAGTGTAGCAAGGAGGCCAGATGCATAAATTGTTTTCTATACTGGAGCTTAGTAACTATTAAGTAATATGGTATATAAATGGAAGGTAAAATAAAATTATCAATATGACTAGATGGTAAACTCATAAGCAAATGGTAATGCACTTTTTCTGTATCAATTATTACTTATAAGAGATCTATACATAATGATTTTGATAGATTTCTTGCATTGAATGTAATATCGAATGCTGTAACAAAAATTTTGTACTAGTCATGCTGATTCAGATTCAGGTCATTATTGAATTGAAAAGGGCAAAAATAATCAAGTTGCTTAAAATTTACTAGTGACTATATAAATGCTTCATGATTGGAGAGTCTGAGAGTTTACCTTACATTTAGCAACTATATTCATTAAATAACAAAGAGTTATTGGTAGTGTTGACGATTTGTTAGTACTCTTCTAGGGCCAGATGTACAGTGGTTGAAAAGTAGATCAAAATCCCTGCCAACATAGGGCTCACATTTTTTTTTTCTACTCATGCTAATCTGGGGGAAGTTAATGCATGGCAAAAATACTGTATATTGAAACATTCCAGCATGCACTAGATGATATATCACCTAGAGATGTAAAATTACTTATACTGAATTATTGATTTTATTAATTTACATCAGAAAATGGAATCAACTAGGTTATTTCTATATAATTTTAATGATGTAAAGAACAATAATATAGCCCATCCTACTCAACTCTAGTATGAAAACCTCAAAGAAATTTATAACACCATAGTTTCTTATGTGCTCACGAAGAAATAGATCAGAATATGCAATAGAAGTATGAGTGACTTGGTATCATAGTGTGGTGGCTTTGGTTGAACAGTGCTTGTCTAACTCAAGGTCAACAGGTAGTGTTTTTTAGTGATTTTTCCTTTCTTCTTCTTGTGAAAATATACCAATGCCTGCATTTCTATCCTGAAACTTCATAAAATAAAAAGAAGTGAAGACAAGTATATTATCTAATGCCAGTCTTCTCTGAGTTTAATAACAGTCCAATTTAAAGTGATCTACTTGCTTAATTGACTGATTTGAATTTTGCAGCTATCAATCCAGTTAAGATGACTGACAGAGAATTACTATGGACATAGAAAGCTCATTATCTGCCCCCAAATATCAACTATCACATTAGCTTGTCTACCACTCTTACTAACTAGAAATTATTCCAATGCTATTGTTTCATTGGGTTAAATGGCAAGGGCAATTTTATATATATATATATATATATATACATATATATATATATATATATAAACTTTTATATATATATACACACGTATATACACACACACATACACACATATACACACATAATATGTATATTACATATAAAATATTTATATGTATTTTCCCTAGGAGGAAATAAAGATAAAGTTGCACAAATATCATTTTGGAGGTCAGAATGAACACTTAAGATATTGTCCAGGACTCCCAAATCCCCAGGCCTACAGGGGTCAGGCTGGTAATATCACTGAGAGAAGCAGAATGAGAGCAATGAGATAAAGGGAATCACACTCGATCTTGGAATCAAAGGCACTAGAGAGAAGGGAAGATGTTGTGAGCCCGCATCTCAACTCAGACAGCTTTCTGTGTCTGTTGCTATGTGGGAAAGTCAGCCTGGTGCTGAAGGAATTTTGGAGTTTTCAAAAGTACTCAGAATGTATGGGTTTTGCATTTTGTATTTAATTGTTAGGCCAGAGTACTGCCTGTGGCTAAATACAGGGCTACCAGATAGTAACTTCTGGTCTACAAGATAATTACCCTAAAGAGTCTCCTTTATCACGTTAAGAGCTAGGGAGGGGTTCCCTTTGAGATCACCTGAGGTAATGGGCTTGGGAACAGCATCTCCATCTCAAAGAATAGAGACAGATAGAAGCCATAGCCTGGAGGGAGATAGGGAATAACAAAAGCACCACTCTAAGGGAGAGAGCTAGTATAGGCAACTTAACAAGGGTTTAGGGACCCAAGGAACAGCAAGGAGTTCAAATTAGGGATGTCAGATCCTGGCTGAAGAGTGCTCTGAAAAGGATCTGGAGAGAAAAAGAAAGAAGTTGGTGCTGGGGGAAATGCAAGAAAGACAATTTTGCCTACTTCACAGTTTTGCCTAGGGCCGTCAGTGAGCCTGTTAATGTGAACATTAGAACAGAAGTTAGGTCTCCAAAGAGAATCCCTTTGGCCCAGAAACATGGAAGGATTACAGTAAGGTATCCAATAATCCTCCTTATGGTGGTATTGAATTCCTCTAAAGATTGCAGGTAAAGTTATTTTTTTTTTATTCTAGGTTTTTCCTTTTTAAATAATAATTTAATAATGCAGTTTCTAGGCCTAGGAATAATAAGACTTTAGTCATCATTAGACAAAATCATGCTGAATATAAACACTGTCTATTTTCCTCCATGCTTTTATATTTGTATGCAGCGTTTGTCAGCATGGCAGCCATGGACTATGATAAAGTGCATTTTTCTGCTCGGGTGGTTAGCCCTTTCATTTTTACAAGTGACAAAATAAAAATCTGCTGAAGAGTGAACATGCTGCTTTCACTGTGTCATCTCAGCCCTGCGGGTCATTTTATTATAAAAATGTAAAAATCCAGTCAATTTTATTTAATCAGCTGAAAAGGAAAAGTGTTTCCAGGTCATTAATCAAGTGCTCCTTCTCTGTGGGACTTGTCTCTTCAGAAACTGCCATATGAATCATTAATAAAGCTGGAAAGATTTTTTTTTTTTGCCAGCAGGTTTTTCAGAAACCTAGATGTTATTAATATAACAGAAGTAAAGTAATTTTAGGTCAACAAATAAAGCCTTCTGTAGCCATTGCCTATAGAACTGCATCTATGTTATTAAAAGCAGCTAATTTTTTACTTTCTAAACATTTAATTGTTAGAAATGTTGGGAAATGTTCAGCTGTTTAGATTGTATATGATTATATATTCCATAATTATATGTTTTCTTGAATGTTACCTAACCTTATATTTACAGTAAACTTTTATTATGTGAATTGATCAAAACATAATGAGACAGTAGGAAGAGATAATTACTACTGTATCTATAATAATAATAATGATAGTAATTAAACACAGCAAACTGCATTCACATAATGTCAAGCTTTGCTTAAACCCATAAAAGCAAGTAGTGAAATAGAAGCTTGAAATTCCTTCCTGAAAGAATTTTGCTGCGTATATTGATACTGGTTCATGGGGCTTTATTTTTAAAAAGTGGTATTAACTTACATGAAGAACCTTGTAGTATTTGAACAGTAGTTGTTACTGGCATCACAGATCAACTTCTCATTAAATCTACTGTTTTTAGGAATCATACTTACAAGGAAACTAAATAAGAAAGTCAACAGATGTGGGAGAAGCAAAACAGGAGCCATATTTCTGAAGGACTATGAATCACTGTTTCACAACTCTAAAGGGAGTCAAGAATAGTTGGACATCAACAAATATGCAATTGCACTAAATGATCCCTTACTCTTTCAATTTGTAAATTACTTTGTGGATTAAAAATCACAGGGACTACATTTCCAATTTTTCTCATCGCCGGTGCAATACAATCATGTGAAAATTTACAGGGAATCCATTTCTCCTTTGGATGTCCCTACTATTAGGTGATATTTACTTTATGTCAGTTTATGATATTAAGTTTTTAGATTTAAACTTACGTATTTATGCTCAAACTCCCAGAGATTTCTCTCCAAAACTCTGAAGATGACTAATTGATCCCATGTCTAAGATTTTGATTCAATATTTAACGAATGTGCTCTTTACCCATGTAGAATCATGTATAAATACTTCCATTTTACCATCTTAAAATCAAGTCTGATGATTTTTTATAACACATATAAACTCATTATTCAAAAAATCATGACACACACATTTTTATACTTAAAACATATGCATATACACACACCTCCCTACATTTAAATATCATTTGCATCATTAGCCAAATAGTGCATAACCTCAGATATCATAGCAATCTATCTCAAATAAAATATAAAACAAATATCTAAAATGAGGATTTTAAAATAAGTATTTAGAGTACATTTATCAGGAACCTTTCTCCAGGTGGCACATGTCTGAATCCAACCCACAAAAAGGGGAGAGGGACTTTAAAAACATTTACGTCTGTCCCAAGTTCTCTAGAACTAGTCAGTACCATTGAACAAGCATATCTTTAATCTAGGTGAAGGAATCAATGCTCTTTTCCCCCATCAATTAAATTTGACCCACCAAATGTTACTGATCTGTTTATGCTAAAGTAGAGAGCCAGATATGCTGATTTCATTGTTCATTTTATTTTATTACCTAAGACCTTTATTAATGTATGACTTCATAAACATATAAAGAAAGAAAAAATGAATAATGAAGGAACAAATAAATAAGTAGATAAATGGATGATGGATGAATGGATGGATAGCTAGATAGCTTAGAAGGGGATGGAGTCTCAATTTCTCTGAATTTTCTGAATTAGACAGTATCTGTTCATGGGAAGCCCCAAGTCAGGCTGTTGTCAGACTTAGTACAGATAGAAAAATAAAGTTTAAAATTCTTTGAGACCAGCCTTGCCACCCCTGTATAGATGGCAGCCTCAGTTTATCTCCTAAACTCCTTGTTTTCCTCTGTGTTGTTTGGCTCAATCCATCAAGAAAATATTGAGTCATTGCCATATGACCGATGTAAAGAAGATAAGGAACTTAACAGAATATTGAGACATTGGTATATTTGAAGGGAAGGGAAATTGAAATGATGTACTTCTTAAGTTAGAATGACCTAATAATATATTATTAGGTTTTTATTTTAGAAAGGTCATCTTGGCAGTTGTGTAGTGAATAGAGGAGAGTTTGGCAACCAGAGTACATTGGGATTGAAAATACAACCTACTACAAAAAGGGATCTATGCTTCCTTAAAAATGGTCAGATCCCCCAAGCAACGGAGCTAAAAGTAACGGAAAGAAAAACCAGGATCTAGGCAGATTATGCATTTCTTTGTATGCACTCTGCTTCTCTTTACTCTTGGTCTCACAGACGTTTTTTTAAAACCTCTGGGCTAATGGGGTAGTGATTATGATTATATTTCTCCTTGCTTATACATTTAACATTATGATAATTTAGAAGTTGTTCAAGGGAGCTTTAATTAGCTAAATATTTTCACAGTTGCTTACCTATAGGCAGCTAATTATTGATTCAATAAAAAATTCAATTACTGAACTGAACTAATTGCCCATAAAAAAGGTTATATGCTATTAGTCATCTATTGAACTATTTTGTCTTTTTTCCGAATAAAATTCATTTTATATCATTTTTATTTTTCCATATATTTATCCAATGCAGCTGTTAATTACATTCAATTTTTACAATTACATACAATATACATCACTGTAGACAAACATGAATTCATTTCCCCAATCTTATGTATATCTTTCTAGAACCCACAAATCCATAATTTACCATTATATTTGAGCCATACCAGCTAACAAACATATGTATACTTTGCATTAGATTTGCACTAGCTTCTTTATAAATAGTATTCCAATCACTTGATTTAGTATGGTTTAAAAAGCACTGAACCATGATTTCGATACCTATGTAAATTTAAGAACTTTAACCTCTACCAGCTCTAATTTCTTCAGTTGAAAAGTGGAGTTAATACTTGAATGGCCTACCCTTTTTGATAGAATTGGTTATTATATGGCATAATATGTAAGCAAGCAATTTGTAAAGTCATAACTGTTCTTCAAGGGCCTGAAATTATTAACCTATCAGTGTTTGAATCAATTATGACAAGTAGTCAGTCTCAACAATGGGAAAAATAAGTTGTGAACGTTGCCCCTGCCAACATCTTCTGGAAAGTTTGTTGCTTGGTGCTTAATGATAACAGATTAAATTATATGTCCTCTGAGAAAAAAATGTCAAATCTGCTTTATCTACATTAACCGCTATGTAAGTGCATGGAGAATCATTCAAAATGTCGACATTTTTATTTATTCTTACCATGTTCATCAGCTAAATATCAGATTGCTAGTTAATGGTAATGGTATTAGAATACCAGTTTTTAAATACTGTATTAAGTTGTATAGTTGTTGTTTCACTTGATACAAACACCAAGATTCAGCATCATGTACTCCTAGTCTCTCTTTCTATAGAGCTGCTTGGAAAGAGTATTAATTGTTCAATACCCTTTATGGTAAAGGGGGGATTTGAACCCAGTCATTTTCATTCCCAAACTTGTATTCTTTCTGCTAACCTTCTTAATTTATGAATTGAAAGA
>RJWJ010009246.1:0-50596 GCA_004363605.1 Indri indri
TTAAAGTTGCCTCCCACCTGAAAGAGAGACAATCTCTTTTTTATTCAAATAAATATGATTTTAAAAG
Source organism: Indri indri (assembly GCA_004363605.1). Classification (NCBI taxonomy): domain Eukaryota; kingdom Metazoa; phylum Chordata; class Mammalia; order Primates; family Indriidae; genus Indri; species Indri indri. The sequence continues at coordinate 68 of RJWJ010009246.1, forward strand.
AATGCTGGCTGTGGTCATGATATGAAATATGGCCTTTCGTATTCATAATGTATCCTCCATTTATCTTGGGTATACCAGGAAATGGTAATGCAATTTCATTTTGGGCAACGAAGAAAAAAATAATTCTTGTCTGTCAAACTTTCTTATAACAACGATGACAACAATAATGACAACAACAACAACACCAAGAAACTGTTATAACAAGATATTAGATGAGATTATCTTGCAAAATTAGCCATGTCTGTCTGACAGATTTCTTTCTCTGTAAAGGAAACCGCAGAGCATTTTATTTCAAGTTTCAAAGAGAAAAAAGAAAACTGCAATTTTTGCCACAAAAAGACAGGTGGCGTAAGCATGCAACATTTTTTTTTTTTTTTAAATATGTAAGGCGATTATTTTCTCTCCGGTTCTTTGAAAAAGCTCGCTCGTGCTCGGGTTCGTGGCCGAGCCGGTGACGTCAGCGTGGCAGTGCGGAGTCAGGCGCGGCGGCTCCCTATAAGCGGAGGAGCTGTCCGGGTGCTGAAACGGCCCGAGACGCTTCCTGGCGAAGCGGGAGGAAATGCTGTGGACCTTCTCTGGCATATAGGAAAAGAGGTAAGGCTGCTTTTCTCTTTGATTTACTGGAAAGTTCTAAATTACATGTTCTTCCCTTAATTCCTAGCAGAGAAGAAAAACAACATTTTGAAAGCTTATATCGATAGAATAACTGAATAGCAACCTGCTGCTCTCCAGCCAACGTAAGGACGCTATGTGTGTGTGTATATGTAATTTAGTCTACGATTGATACTACTTGATGTTGGATATTTATCAATGAGAATGTTATTTAGATAATCATATACAAGAAGACTGAACAAGCTAAGGATTTTAGTGTCAATATACATATTAATGTAAAGTTAACCAAGCTTGATACCTTGTTTCTTTCCATAATATATTGTTTCTTCCTCTAAGAACCAGATACAAAGCCAGGGGTATAATTTATAAGCTCAATATTCTTAACAGTAGGTTTCCAAGGACTCAATGGCTGTTAAACACATTAGGTATAGAGACAACCAATTTTGGAACTAGTTTTTTTTTTTTCTTTCATATTTACCTTACAAGAGCTCTAAATTAACTAACTATATAAAATTATTTTCTTGACTGATGTATTTGAAAGGATGTACATTATTATCTCCTAATTTTAGTCCTAGGAAAGTAGCTTAGAATGATCCTGAACTCAGGCATCATCCCTTTTCCATTAAAATATTATCTTGGTTTATAGGGTATGTATCTTGGGCAAAATATCATCTTGGGTTATAGGTTGGATGTAACCATGAATTACAGAGAAATGATAATTTTGAATATATGATGAAAACATTCTTAACTGTATGTTATTGTTGTTATTATTATGCTTTGATTGAAAGACGTGGTACAATATTTTGCTAAAGATGTTGACTGGGACAAGTATTTCTTTTTTTCTATTTCCCAACTAGTTGAATTGCTCAAATTGCTCCACCTGCACATGTCAATGCTCTTGTCTGATTTCAACATTTTAACTTGAGAGGTTTTAATAATAACTATCAAGGAAGAAACAATGTTCCAATTATTTGGATTTCAGAAAATTCAATTTTAAATCAAACCCTGTAAAGAGTATTAGAGCTGTTGAAAACATCTTTACTGCTTGAAAGAGCTGCTACATGGGAAATGAATCCCTTGAGTAAGACTCAAAGACAATAACTGTGTTGTCCAAACTGATCCTGAGCAGATGAAGAGATAACCAAAGGGAGCACTTGTTAGGCTGTGGCTTAAAAAAACTGCAATGAGTATTCTGCTTCAACTCTACAACAAAGCTCATCTCCAAAATAATGATTTTGAAGACAAGTACATAACCCTTATGTTAAAAATATTTCAAGATAGTGGTTTCAGAGAAAATAAGCTCAATAAGGTCTTTAAGATTACTGTTTCAAATGCCAATGTTGAAAATTGATTACCGAAGCTAAATTAATCCTGAAATAACGTGAAGAATATATAATGTACTTTCATTTAAACCTAAGAATTTTGTGAATAAAATTACTTATAGTAAACATTTATTTATAGTAAATATTTTGGAAGTATTCTTTAAAATGCCTTTAGAGGTTTTCTTTCAGTAAATTAAATAGTCTGGTAAATGGGAATCATTTTAATAAATATATGTATCTATGCTAAAAATGTTACTATAACTACAACTATTTTGGGGCTTTAAGAACTGAAAACATTATCTAATCATTAATATGATCTAGCGAACAATTGTATTTTCTACAGTTGCTGTCTAAGCTAACATAAAATTGTACCTGTATAACTTAGCTTATTCATCACACAACCATGATCCAGTAAAGATATTATGAACTTCTGTAAACTTCTTTTACATTCATTTTATTTATAACAAAATTCCAAATATTAAAATAGCTTTTTCATTGTTAGTAATGTCAAATATAAAACATGTAAAAACAAATCCTCTTGCTAGTTCATATGTGAGATTTTAAGGCATTGGAGAAAAAAAATGAATGAAGATTTTTAAGTAGGAAGATTTGAACACATCATCTGTGTTTATCTAAATTGGGAGTCACATAGTGGTTATTTTAAGATTTTCTAACAGTATGAGTCATTTAAGATTTCACAGGTCCATACCAAAATAGACACAGACATAAGACAAACTGAATCTGAACACTCACAAGTTCAGAAATAGACCAGTTAAAAAACTTATTTTCTCTGTGCAGCATCTGTTATTATTTACTATACACTCTTGAAGGCTGATGAAAAGTATAACCACAATTGCATTTTGCAAGACAGTCATAATAAAATTATTAGAAGAAATATGGAGCACAGAGATTTTAAAACAGTTTATTATTTTAGCATATTTACACAGAAAGAAACTTCACTGGTTTAGCTAATAGCTGAGATCTGAGAAGACCCATGTTCTGGAGGTTATTAATTGATAGTTGGATTGGTGTCAGATTGAGAACAAATTGTTTCTGAAAAATATATGTGAATAAAACTCCCCTCTGAGATAATTCAGTATCATTGACACTAATATACTGTATCACTCATAGTATATGATCATGTCACTACTGCTGTGTTTCAACAACAAAATCGGATGGACAATTGAGAAATAAACCACATGCTTTTTGACAAAACCTTAAGGATATAATCATGTGTATGTGTGTGTATGCATATGTGTGTGTGTGCATACATGCATGTTTTGAATTAAGCCAACAAATAATTTTACCAATGATTTCAATAGGAATACTATATAAGAGAACTAAAACATCTTGGAAAGTCTTTTCTCCTTTATTAAAAAGAAACAACATATACTAAAATTCAAAGCCCATGTTTTGTAAATGAAAAAATAAAATTGAGAAGTCTCATATCTGCATTTTTGTTATTGTTTTAACCAAGAGAATGCTATGCATTTTAATGTAAATGAGTAACAATGTTGCTAAAGATTCCTGTGGTTAGCTTGTGGGGATTATATAGGAAATACTCATAGATTTTAAAAAAGAGTTATCTTAAATTTAATGTGAGATAATCTCTGCTATGTTTTTTTCCCCCTCAATGGTCAATTATTTCTTTTGCTATAATGAGCTCTAGTCTGTTTCATTTGTGTTAACTCATGTTTTCTTAATCTTTAAGGAAATCTTTCAAACATGGCAGAAGCCAAGACCCACCGGCTTGGAGCAGCCCTATCTCTTATCCCTTTAATTTTCCTCATCTCTGGGGCTGAAGCAGCTTCATTTCAGCGAAACCAGCTGCTGCACAAAGAACCAGACCTCAGATTGGAAAGCGTCCAGAGGTTTCCCAATCCTGAAATGATCAGGGCTTTGGAGTACATAGAAAGGCTCCGACAACAAGCTCATAAGGAGGAAAGCAGCCCTGACTATAATCCCTACCAAGGTGTCTCTGTTCCCCTTCAGCAAAAAGAAAATGGTGATGAAAGTCACTTGCCAGAAAGTTCAAGGGATTCGCTGAGTGAAGATGACTGGATGAGGATAATATTTGAAGCTTTGAGACAGGCTGAAAATGAGCCCCAGTCTGCACCAAAAGAAAACAAGCCCTATGCCTTGAATTCAGAAAAGAACTTTCCAATGGACATGAGTGATGATTATGAGACACAACAGTGGCCAGAGGGAAAACTCAAGCACATGCGATTCCTTCCTATGTATGAAGAGAATTCCAGGGACAACCCCTTCAAACGCACAAATGAAATAGTGGAGGAACAATATACCCCTCAAAGTCTGGCTACACTGGAATCTGTCTTCCAAGAGCTGGGGAAGCTGACAGGACCGAACAACCAGAAGCGTGAGAAGGTTGATGAGGAGCAGAAACTTTACACAGATGATGAAGATGATGTCTACAAGGCCAATAACATTGCCTATGAAGACGTGGTTGGGGGAGAAGATTGGAACCCAGTAGAGGAGAAAATAGAGAGTCAAACCCAGGAAGAGGTGAGAGACAGCAAAGAGAAGATAGAAAAAAATGAACCACTCACTGATGAAATGAAACGTTCAGGGCAGCTTGGCCTCCAGGATGAAGATCTCCAGAAAGACAGTAAAGACCAACTTTCAGATGATGTCTCCAAAGTAATTGCCTATTTGAAAAGGTTAGTGAAAGCTGCAGGAAGTGGGAGGTCACTGAATGGGCAAAATGGGGAAAGGGCAACCAGGCTTTTTGAGAAACCCCTTGATTCTCAGTCTATTTATCAGCTGATAGAAATCTCAAGGAATTTCCAGATACCCCCTGAAGACTTAATTGAAATGCTCAAAAGTGGGGAGAAGCCAAGTGCATCAGCGGAACCGGAGCAGGAGGCTGAACTTCCCGTTGACCTAGACGACATCTCGGAGGCTGACTTAGACCATCCAGACCTGTTCCAAAATAAAGTGCTCTCCAAGAATGGCTACCGCAAAACGCCTGGTCGTGCTGGCACAGAGGCCCTACCAGATGGGCTCAGTGTTGAGGACATTTTAAATCTTTTAGGGATGGAGGGTGCAGCAAATCAGAAACCTCCCTACTTTCCCAATCCATATAACCCAGAGAAGGCTCTGCCAAGGCTCCCCTATGGTCCTGGAAAGTCTGGAGCAAACGAGCTTCCCAAAGCTGCCTGGATGCCAGATGTCGAAAACAAACAAATGGCATATGAAAACCTGAGTGACAAGGATCAAGAATTAGGAGAGTACTTGGCCAGGATGCTAGTTAAATATCCTGAGATCATTAATTCAAACCAGGTGAAGCGAGTTCCCAGTCAAGGCTCATCTGAAGATGACCTACAGGAAGAGGACCCAATGGAGAAAACCATCAAAGAGCCTTCGAATCAAGGCAGCTCTCAGGAGACTGACAAGCTGGCCCCAGTCAGCAAAAGGTTTCCTGTGGGGCCCCCGAAGAATGATGATACCTCAAATAGACAGTACTTGGATGAAGATCTGTTAATGAAAGTGCTGGAATACCTCAACCAAGAAAAGGCAGAAAAGGGAAAAGAGCATATTGCTAAGAGAGCAATGGAAAATATGTAAGCAGCTTTCATTAATCTCCCTACTTTCACTTCTCCCGCCCAAGCAAACCCCTGCATTTCTCTTTAGTGTGTTGACTTCTATCCTGTTAACACTGTAATATCTTTAAATGATGTACAGGCAGATGAATCCAGGTCACTGGGGAGTCTGCTTCACTTCCTCTGAGCTGTTCTCTTGTGTATGGATATGTGTAAATGTTATGATTCCTGGATAAAAAATTTATTGTGTCCATTATTCAAGAAAGATATCTATGATAGTGTTTAATAGTGTATCTAATGGCTGTGGCATTGTTGATGCTCACATATGATAAAGAGTGTCCTATAATTCTCTTGAGAGTTTTTAATATTTATTGAATTATTTTGTTACTGTCTGTAGTGTTTTGTGGAGTACTGGAGCAAAAAAAAAATAAAGCATTATAAATATATAGTTTTATTTATAAGGCCTTTTCTATTGTGTGTTCTATTGTTGATTAATAAATGTTATTTCTGGACAACTTTGGACTTTTCATTCTGGAAAACCAGAAACAATGATGATGGAGCAAGCCAGAAGAGAAAATCATTACCTTCCCCAGCGAACCAGGTAAGAAGTAATGATTTTTAAATATGTGCTCATGGTGTATGCTTGGAGAATGAAGCATCCTCTAACAGCCTACTATTTATACTTACCCATGGTTTTTCTCATATATATGATTTACAGAATAAGCCTTTTGGTGTAATATGTATATCCTTCACTTTTGATTTATATAAATAAAAGAAACTTGTCTTCAATACCCATAACCAGCAAAAACAGAAAGAAAAGAGAAAATGCTGTATACATGGCAATTGAAAATGACTACACACTTGGAAGCAACACGCCTATTCCCAGGTCACCCTGGTCCCCGGAAGACGAGGCTGCTGCCTCTTTTGTATGACATGAAGGGGCCAAAGGACCCCCAAACAGACTGTTAGGGAAGTGAATGGGCGCAGTCTCAGTGCAAACAGACCAGCTCTCTCTCCTGCCCTAGTGGGCAGTGCATAATTATTACAATACACCTGACTTCACTGCAATATCAGCACCCTAACACATCAACAGGGAATCAACAACAGCAGCAAGAAAATATGTGCAGCAACAATAACGGTCATACACAAACAGGGAAATAAATAATAGCTATTATTTATTGAGTGCTCATTGTGTTCCAAGCTTTATACTAAACACTTTTACCACTTTACCTTGTTTTGTCCATATGTCACTCTCAAGGGGCTCTTTCCAACCCCCACCCGTTTTACATCAGAGAAAGTAAAACTCAGAAAGGTGAAATAACTTTCCCAGAGTCACCCAGAATTATGAGCTGTCAAAACCTGTGTTCTTAAGCCCTTCGCTACACTGCCTCTCCGGGAGGTGCCCTTTCAGCTGGGGGGTGGGACGCTGGGGTTGAATGATGAGAGCCTCTTAGGGTTTCAGTATGTGTCACCTCCAAGGGAGAACACGTGTGTGTGTGTGTGTGTGTGTGTGTGTGCACGCGCGCGTACGCCCGTGCCTCATGTGCGTGTGTCTTGGGGGCGGGGCATGATCCCTGAACTGTCAGAAGGCAGTGGGAAGGCCTGGAGGTCTTGGGGCAAACACTGTAGGTTTTCCTAATTTATAATTTTTTCTAGGCTCTTTTCTGTCCAATTATCATACAATTACATGGAATTCTAGAATCTGTAAGTGGAAGGGAGGTTAGAGGTGATGATCTCTACAGTGTTTCTAACACATGAACTTTTCTCTCAGATACTTTGAAGACAGGGAGTTTCTACCTCACAATGTGGTCCTGGGAATTAGACATTCAGAGTGTCTGCTCTGCAGAAGGGGCTTTCCCACGGGTTATCGCAGTTAACTCTCTCTATGGCCCTCTAAGATTGATGCTATTTGTATCCTTGGAAACACAGAGGGGCGAAATAAGCAGCTTTGGTTGTACAGCTGGCTAGTGGCAGAGTCGGCTTTAACCCATGACTGACCACAGCTCTCGGGGCTGTGCCCTTCCATGTGGGTCTGATGCTTTCCCATGCACGGAGTCAGACATAAGGGGAGGCCCCAGAACAAACTGGGGCTCCTTCCGGTGGAGAGATCTAGGACATTTATGTGGTATAAAGTCTAGGGAACTTATTTATACGCCATGCTTTGTAGGTGTCCACATATACCTTCTGCCCGCTGTATACTTTCTCCAATCTTCTATATCATGCAGTAAGTCACTCCTTGGATCCTAAATCACTGTGTGACTATTTCCATGGTAGCCTTAAGCAGAAATACAAACTTGGCACATGCACCTCCACCCAAAAGAAGCTTGTCTTCACTGTGATGTTTAAACATTCTACTGAGAGGTTAGGCAATGACAGAAAGTTAACCAACACAACACAGCTGATGAGGCTCTGGGCTGGGATTTATACACAGACCAAGGGCATGCCAAACCCTGCACTCTTCCGGCTACAGCATGCTGCTTTGTTCTTAAAGCCTCACTTAAGCTTGAAATTCCAGGATTCTCTAACAGAGACTTTTCAAGCATCAGGATTGGCAGCTGGGGAGATATTTTAATTTGAGATATATAATCTCCCCCAACCTCCAGCAGACATCAGTCAGCACGCATCTTTGCCCCCTTGCATTGCCACCATATCCTCACCTATTGACTCATCAGACTTATTTCTGATTCAAAGTGTTTTTTTCTTTTTTTCGTAAGTACTTTAGTATGGTGCTCCCAGGCATAAGAAATTAAGCTGTAAGTACCATTCAAGAATGTGGATGACAAACTGCCCCTCTCCCCGCCCAGAAGCCTCTTTCATTAGAAGTCAGGTGTAGCTCAAGCCCTCCAAGCAGAAACCCTCTGCAGGCTGCCACTGGGAGGAGAAAGAAACTGTCTGTGGAAAAACAAACACCACATGTATTCACCATTAAATTGGAACTAATTGATCAATACTTATGTGCACATATGGAAATAACAGTCATCGGAAATCCAGCAGGTGGGAGGGGGAGGAGGTGATGGGTGAATTCACAGCTAACATGTTCAGTGCACACTATCTGGGAGGTGGGCACACTTATAACTTCGATTCAAACGGTATAAAAGCAATTTATGTAACCAAAACATTTGCACCCACATAATATTCTGAAATAATAATAAAAAAAGGAAACTGCTCACTAAACTGTCCCCTTGCAGGAGTCTGTGTCTCCATCAGTAGTAATCAGATGGGATCCTGCATGCTCTTGCAAGACCCCCACCCACCGACTTTTCCTTCCCTTTGTCACCCACAGCCTCTCCCCCATGCCTTGGGGACAATTAGGACCAGTCTGATTGTGTTCTTTATATATAACAAGGCTTTCAAGTCCTCCCTCTTCTCCCGCACTCAAACCTCCCTAAACTTTGTATATCACCATTCTGGACCCCAACTCCTACTGTTTACCTTAGTCTATAACCTTTTTGCACTATGCCCTTTGATACTCAAGGTCAGTCATGAGAAATATACCCTGCACCCTGGACCCTGCTATGAATATTCTCTCCCACTCCTTGCGCCGAGGGAAACCTACCTCTCCCCTAAGGTTTCTGCTTCTCCTGTAGCTCTCTCCTTTGCTCCTTTTTGCTGCTTATAGTACATTTTTCTTCTCTCTTCCATAAAAATATCCAACATTGAATCTCTTGCCAGCACCCATTACTCCTTGCGGTTGCAGTCATCTACTGTCCCGGGTCACTTCTCCTCATTCATTAGGGATAGTGGCTCCTGCCCACTGTTGTTCTTTCTAGCACACTGCATCTGTCTTAACACTTGTTGATTTCAATATCCATAAGATGGTTTTTCCAGTCTCCTGGGCTCAAGCCTCCATCAGCTCCTCACTTGCATGGCGATGCCCTTGATCTTTTCCTTATTAATAAATTCAACCTATGCTAAATCTTGATTCCAAATATTTCACTGTAACAGCCACTTTCTTTATTTGCAGTGTACTTCCTCTGTTGCTGCAGCTCTAATAACCTCTATACCCACCCCCCCAAAAAATGGAATCCATGCATCCTACTATTTTTCCATTCTTTGTCATCCCTTTTATTCTTTACGACCCACCTTGTCAAGCATAAATTTCATGGTGAGTCATTATAATCACTCCCTTGTAGACATCTTAATTCCCTTCTGTCTCTCATGTTCAGTTGCAATCTCTTTGCTAAACAACTCTAGTTAAGTCCAATTCTCCACCCACTCTTACCTTTTCTCCCGCAACTGAATGTAGCAGGAATAAGACACATACCGACACACACTGACTGATTTCACTTTAAATTCATGATCACTGCCCTCAGATGGCCCATAATGCTGTCCTGTAATCCTCACATACCCTAATCCATTCACTTTCTCATCCTTAGACAATAATGTCATACTTTCTCTCATGTCTGGAACTATCCAACGCTGCCTCCACAGTCCATGCTCTCAGGTGATTATCTCGCTCCTGTTACACTGGAAAAAAGATGAAGCAACCCTGAGGAGAAGGTCTATTGATCCCCATCGTACCTTTGACCCACCTACCTGCATCTGCGGTGATACACTCTCTGCTTTCCTGTTTTCGTAGGGGGCCAAGGGTCTGGTGTGTGCTCCTGTCTGATTAACTCTTCCACTTGTACGCTCAGTCCTGTGCTCTCACTTACTTGAGAACCTCGTTTCAGTGAGTCTTCCCTCTCTAGTGAATTGCTGCTATCAGCATACGAATAGGCTGCTTGCTTTCATCTACAAAACCAACCGAACAAGCAAACAAAAGCCATCTCTGGTCCCCACTTTGTCCTACCTCTACCCCACTTTGTCCTACCATGTCTCTTCTTTAAAGGGAAAAGTTCCTTTAAGGAGTTGCATGTACTTATCTAAATTCTCCCGTCCCATTCTCAAATCCCTTTCCATGAGGCTTTTGCCCCCACCTTCCCACAGAAATGACTCTTGTCAAGATAAACGATGATTCTATATTGCCAAATCTGATGATCAGTTAATTCCAAGCCCTTATCTTATTTGACTTAGCAGCAGTAGCCAATCACCTTTTTACCTTTAACTGCCTTCTTTGCTTGGTGTCCAGGCCGCTGAACATGGCTGGTTCTCCCCCTCCTCAGTGGCTACTGTTTCTCAGGCTCCTTTGCTCTTCCTCTTTATCTCCCTGATCTCCAAACACTGGAGACCAGAGCATAGACTTTGGAACCCTTCTCTTTTCCGTCTACATTTATTCCTTAGGTGATCCCATCCCAAGCCTCATGGCTTTCACCAACAACTATTGGACAACAATTTCCAAATCTGTATGTCCAGATTATAATGTTTCTGTGAACTCCAAATTCGTAAATTCTACTGTCTAGATGACATCCCCTCTTGGATGTCCAGTAGGTATCTCAAATGCAACATGGCCATAGAAGAATTCCTGATTTACCACTCCTTGACAAAATTCAAGCTCCTCTCACAGATTTTTCTATTGCAGTTGTTCAGACCCAAACCCATGTTCTCTTATCTATTTCATCCAGACATCACTCACACTTTATCTTATTATCCACTCATGAACTGGCATCAAGTTTTGTTGTCCCAACCCCCAAATATATCCACGTTTCATTTTCTTACTACATCCACTATTACCAACATGCTGCAAACCATGATCATCTCTTACCTGGGTTACTGGAATATCTTTCCATTGGTTTGCTTCCACTCTTTCCTTTCACTATATTTTAAATACAGCAATAGTGTGATCCAATTATAGCCTGGATCAGATGACACAGAGTGAGAGTCAAAGTTATTGCTGTGATCTGCAATGGCCTACATGACCTAGATCTGAACTAATTTCCTGATGCTCTGTTACACCCCCCTTTCCAGCTGCACCGACCTCCTCACTGTTCTTGAAAATGCCAAGTGTATTCTCATCTGATGACTTCTGTATTTGCTGTTTCCTCTTTCAGAAATGCCACTTTCCTAAACAGCTACATGGTTCTCTCCCTTACCTTGTTCAAGTCTTTGTCCACATATTGACTTCTTGGTGCCACTCTTCTTAAAACTTCAATTCCTACACACCATTCCTATCCCCTTTCCTTGCTTGACTTTTTTTTTTTTCTCCTTAGCACTTATTAAATCTAACATTCTCAATTTTCAATTTTATCTTATTTATTCCCCAATTCTCCATCACTAGATACAACATTCCTGAGGGTACTTATTGTTTGTCTTATTCTTTGTTGTATCTCTAGCTCCCTAGGTTAGTAGCTGGAACATAAGAAATGCGTAGAAAATAGTTTTTGAGTGAATGAATGAATTGAGAATGAAGGAATGAGGACAGAAAAAGGAGAAAAAATAGGAAGAATAGAGATTAACTCTGAATGTAGATGAGTGAAACTAAGTAAATCCTCGTTAAAAGAAAAAGGAAACTTGATAAGGATACAGTTTTATTATACAAATTATTTTATTTTATCAATCTTATTATATCAAGTTATAATTTTATTATAATATATCAATATGGATTTGATAAGACTCATTTAAAATTTTCACAGAATAAAATTAATGGGGGCAATAAAATTCTTGATCCAGATTTCAACATCATTCTTTACCAAGTCTTCCATCTTTGACCAAAGGAAATGTAGCAGCAGCTTTGGAGGAACTTAGCAGGAAGGGAATAGGTAGGAGCTATTAGCTTGTGAAAAGTGGGCCAAGCTATTTTTCAATTTAAGTAATGCATTATCAGAAGGACCCAGGCCATGATTAGGCAGTTCTCAAAGATGCTACAGTTTTCTAGCATTATACAATTATAGTTATTTTTGGTATTTTTATTAATATAGGTAAGAATTATAGTTATTTCTATGCACAGAAGAAAAAGATTGCTGTTATTACAATGCTATGGAGATTAGGCACATGCTGATAAAAGTTATGCCAGGCTGAATACATAGCGACTATGGCTAATGCTGCCACTATTATTCCTGACAGTTGGAAGGCTGGGAAGCCCCAGGGGCTTTGATCAGGAAACTTCTTAAGGGTGAAAAGAATGTGGGACTGAAAAGCCAGTGGAGTTTTCCTGGTGAGTTTAAGCCTTTTGATTTGGAACAAAGATGGTAATTTGTCTGTGAATGTTCAGACAGTATCTACCTTCCAGATGGTTTATTATAGCAGCCATCAGCAATTTTTTTTTTCTGGAGGACCAAAGCCACATGTGTATTTATAGTTAATTTCCATATCATTTGCATATGCCTACATCCACTCTGTTTTTTATTCTCAGGACATTTTCATGGACAAAATGTATTGTTAATACCTTGAGGTTTGTTTTTTTATCAGACGCTTTTTTTCCTTGATGCCCTTTTATTAAATCATTATCATTGATGTGACTTCTGGGTATCATAGAGGAACAGTGGGTGGTGGGGTTGAAAGATTAGCTAAAGAGTAAGCTGTAGGGTCTGTGCTGAGATGTAATGATGCAACAGCCACGTTGGTATTTCCTGGTGCTCCAGCTCGTACATGTAGTGTGATGCTGTTGGTTCCTCAGCCTGTTGTACTCCTCTTTCCTTTATCTCCTGTTAATATTTTAGTCATCCTTCAAGGCTCAGTGCATACACTGCTACCTCCATTGATAGTGCACCTATTGCTCCTTTTCCTTGGCTTTCACAGTCTTTATTTCTCTTCATCTTGCTCCACAGCTGTGGCTAGCCATGCTGACCTGTATGTCTCACCTGTTAAATTATAAGCTCTTTGAAGTCAGGGACTCCTCTGAATATTCTTTCAGTATCCTCTACAATGCTCAGCACTGCCTCTTTCATGTAGGCTGCTCAAAAGCTGTGTTGAATAAGTGAGCAGGTATTATTGAGATGCCTTCCTCTTTGCTCTATGGTGCTTTATGGAGCTTGTGCATGTGTCTTCTGTAAACTCAGCTCAATTTAATAGGTAAGAATGAGATACCCGCTATGCACTCCACATGGTCATCTGAGGGACTCTTTGACCTTGGTGCTTTCAGAAAACCTGAAATTTCAGGAAGGTGTCATTCTTTAAAGAGTATCTAATTTCAATATTTGGCTTGAGTTTGAACTCTATCCTAGATTTCCACACTGGCATCCCCTTTTAACTGGTAATTTTCTAATCCTTAGATCTAGAAACACTCAAGAGCTTGCTGTTTTGAAAATTAGGTTTTCACATATGTCTTACAGGGTGAGTTTGGGCCACCACATAACAATTTAGCCTTTCTAATGTTGACTGGCATGTCAATTCCTGGATCACAGCTCAAAGGGCATTTAGATTTCAATTCCAAAAAGTTCTCTGATCTGATGCATTGGAACTTTTACTTGGAGGAGAGATTTTGGGGCTAACAAAAAGAACAAGAGTAAAATCCTGGCTTTCCTACTTACTTGGACGGGCATTTAATCTACCTGGATCTGAAGGTAGGGATAATACTTACCTTTCAGGGCTGTTGTAAGAATTTGTTGACAGTGAATGTGGGGTGCCTTTACAGTGCCTGGAGCAAAGTAGTTGCTAAATATAAGATAAATTTGCCCAGTGAATTAGCCAAGAACTACTACTAACCATTTGCAATGTGTAAATCCTAGTATTAAACATTATGTAGGGAGAGAGCTATAAGGGATACATATAATGTATTTCCACAGAAATAGACTACATCGTGAAAGCACTTTTGTTTCATTTATAAACAGGATTATTTCTCATCTGCAGCTATTTTGGGAAAGTGGTTTGTAATGAAGCAACAAGTTCTGATTCCATCTGTCATGGGGTACAATTTAACTGGGACCATTTCATGGGAATGGTAATGTTCAGAAGTCTGTGGGAGGTATGAACCAACACTTAGATTTATTTTAAGCTTAAAATCCCAAGTCATGCTCAAATTACCCCACATGGGCAGGGAAAACTGATGAGATCAAGTTTCGATTTAATGTGATTTTCCTTTCTATATACTGCCCAAACCCTATCTTTTTTTAGGGTGAACAAAAGAATTGAGATAATGAACACTTAAAAAAATTTATTTGTTTTCTACTGCCCAAAGATGACGTAATGATAAACTAAACCTATAAACTTAACATGGATATTTAATAACTACGGTGTTTTTAAAACGCAACACAGATTTTAAAAGGGGCAACCAAATCCTTCCTTCTAGGTCTTCCCATTCATAGGCATTGCACACCGAACTGACTAAAAAGTAAATAAAAGCGAAGACCCTCCCCTTCCTCCTTAGTGATAATCCTTTATTCAATTCATTCTGAACCAACAAGTTGCTATGGTAGCAGGAGGGTCAGGGTTACGGCATTGAACCGTTCTGCTGTGTGAAATCAGCACAGTGCAGGAGGTGCTTCAAAATTCATGACAGTGGTGGAGGTAATTTTATGCTTTACCCACAGGCTCCCTGCATCTTTAAGAAAATAAAAATAAGAAGGCAGCAGTGCCAACCTGAGCCTCTTTAATGATTTAGCAGCTTTTCCAGAGTGCTGGATAGAGTAAGCTGTGATCTGTGCTTTTTATTCATTGAGCTTAGAATTCGATCCCGATAAGACTCATATTATTGAAGAAAAGCTATATGGAACAAAAAACGAATGAGAAGAGTTTCTAATTATATGTTACATATTTCTACTCATTTCCAGTTAGAGATAAGCTAAATGTTTTATTTTTAAAAATGTGTGTGTTCTAATGCACTGAAACTGTATTATAACCAGAACCTTTGTTCATTTTTTTAGTCTGTGCATTATGTGAAAAGTGTCTTCTAATATAAGGTAATAAATACGCAAATAGCACATACATGTGATGTATGATATATACATGAAAATATTGTGAATATATATTGTGCCCATATGCATAATATATGTACAATAAAATGGCATTTCTCACATAACGAAGTCATATAAGTGCTCCACATACATTAAGCTTACTTGTACACACATATAAATATATATACAAATACACGTGACCATTTAGTACACATATTTAAAGTCTTAATAAGTTTAAAATTGCTAACATCACCTAATATATTCTCTCAATTTTCAGACATTGTGTTCTCTTGCTTCCTATCTTGTATACCCTGATGTTATCATCCTAATTACTACAAAGAAGGAAATGATTAAATCTTTCCCTTCTTTGTAGTAGCTACTCCTCCAACAGCACTTACCATATTCTGTTGCAATTATTCATTTATATGTAACTCTATGATAAAACATTGAGCTTCCTGAGGACATGGGCAGTGAGGAACAAGGTAATTTTTTTTATTTTATTTTGTTTTGGTATGCTCAGCCTCTCATTTCCTCTTTCTTCTGGTCACATCAGCGCACCCTGCTTCAGGGACCTGCCTCTCCCTATTCCACGTGTATGTGTCGGAGCTGGTGAACTTGGCAGGTGCAACCCCTAGGTTGATTAATCATGTTCACCCATCCTCTTGTCCATAGTGAAGGCTCAGGGATGGGCATGGCCCAGGATGGGCTAATCAGAGTTTCTTCCTAAGAATTTATATATGGTTCTATGAGAGAGAATTTCTTGGGACTTTGCATATCTCATGCCAGAATATATCTATTGCCTTATTGGAAAGCCAGGCCTGAGGCTGATGAAGGGCATGACAGATACAGTCATGTGTCACTTAACAGCAAGGATACGTTTTGAGAAATACATTGTTAGGTGATTTCATCATTCTGTGACTACCATAGAGTGTACGTGCACAAACCTAAATACAATAGCCTGCCACACATCTTGCTATAGGGTAAAGCCTATTGTTCCTGGCTACAAACCTGTACTGCATGTTACTGCACTGAAGACTGTAGGCAACTGTAACACAATGGTAAGTATTTGTGTGTCTAAACATACCTAAACTTGGAAAAGGTACAGTGAAATACAGTATTAAAGATAAAAAACGGTACACCTATACGGCACTTACCATGAATGGGGCTTGCAGGACTGGAAGTTGCTCTAGGTGAGTCAGTGAGTGAGTGGTGAGTGAATGTGAAGGCCTAGGGCATTTCTACATGTGACTGTAGACTTTGTAAACACCGGACTCTTAGGCAACACTAAATGTAGAAGGAAAATTTTTCTTTCTTCAGTAACAAATTAACCTTAGCTTATTGTAACATTTTTACTTTATAGACTTTTTTTTTAAAACTTTTTGATTCTTTTTTTTGTAGTAACACTTAGTTTAAAACATACATTGTACAGCTGTACAAAAATTTTTCTTTCTTTATATCCTTATTCTACAAGACTTTTTTATTTTTTAAATTTTTTATTTTATTTTTTTTATTCTTCAAACTGTTTTGTTAAAAACTAAGACACAAACACATACATTAGCCTAGGTCTACACAGGGTCAGGATCATCAGTGTCACTGTCTTGTACCTCTACATCTTGTCCCACTGGAAGGTCTTCGGGGGCGGTAATGGGCATGGAGCTGTCATCTCCTATGATAACAATGTCTTCTTCTGAAATACCTCCTGAAGGATGTGCCTGAGGCTGTTTTAAAGTTAACTTTTTTTCTCATATAAGTAGAAATAGTACATTCTAAAATAATGATAAAAAGTGTGGTACAGTAAATACACAACTAGTAGCATAGTTTTTATTATCATTCTCATGTACTATGTACAGTACATATCATATGTGCTATGCTTTTATATGAGTGGCAGTGTTTGTACGGTAGCATCACCACAAACACATGAGTAATGCATCGTGCTATGATGTACTAGGGCAATGATGTCAGTGGGTGAAAGGAATTTTTCAGCTCCATGATAACCTTACAGGACCACCATCGCATGGGTCCATCATTGACCAAAACATTGTTATGTGGCTCATGACTATGCTTAGAAGAAAGTGTCCAGGGGAAACTGAGGTGAGGCTGAATTGGCCAGGAACCACTTAATAAGCACTGACAAAACAGAGAGAATAGATTGTGAGTTAGGTCGGGTGCAGACTTCAGCCTAAAAAGCCAGCAGGACAAGCGTGCTTTGGTTGGACAAAGGACACTGTCTTAGAGTGACAGTAGGATGCTTTAGGAAGCAGACCCTAACATGAAGGTAGGAGTTCAAGACGTTTACTGGAGAGTAAGACCCCTCAAAGGAAAAGTGAGGAAGCAGGATAGGGCAGGGGAAGCTGTGAGGCAGAGATCCAGAGATACAGACACCAAAAGTCCCTGGCAGTCCAGTGGGATGCTTCAGAGCAAAGCTTGTCTGTAAGGCTAGCCCTGCCTTGGGAGTCAATGGCCGGGCCCCTACCACCTTGCTCAGTCACTGGCATGCGGCCACTACAAGAAGAGCATGATGAGGTTGTCACTCCCTTGCTCAGACATTGGCCAGGGCCACCCAAGAAGAGTGTGAGCCCAGCTTGAAAGTTGAGGCAGACCCTGAAGGAGCTAACATCTGGAAGCTCTTAGATAACCCTTGCAGCTGGGCAGAGAATTATTTCTTGAATGGAGATCCGAGAGATGCACCTGTATGTATGCAACACCCAGAGACCAGAGTGAGATGATGACATTTCATCAGAGGATCTCAGCTCATTCCTGGGGTTTCTGGGACACATAAACTTTCCTCATTCCCCCCACCCTATAAACCAGACACCACTTTAAGGAGAAAAGCAGACTAGTTGGGGATTAAAAGACCTGGTATTTTTAACAAATGGAACTCTATTTCCAAAAGAGACTGTTTAAGTTATTATATTGTTCAATGGGTTAACTTCTTTTTCTGCTAATCCTGTGATGAAGGCTCAAGACAAAGACTGGATTAGTTACAGGCAAAATAAAGACATTGCAGTTTCTCTTTTTATATAAGCAGTAGTTGCATTTTGTGACCTCGTGATAAATATGATTATTACTGTTATATTCATAATATGGTGCCAGCAAAGGGCTCCAGAGGATACTTTTGCTGTGAAGTGTGTGTAAAGTACTTCCAGGAAATGGTTGTTTTAAGGATTTTATATATTTTGTAACTTTTTCCTTTTTTGGTGGTGAGGAGTGCTGTGGGAAAGAGAAAAAAATTGCTGCTTCTTTTTTCTTTCCTTTGATAATATGTTTCTTCCCTTGCATGTTTATTATAAATCAAGAGTAGAGTGTAGGAAGGAAAATTGGGTTCTTGTGGTGAAAGCATGTTGAATGGTGACTCTCACCCAAAGATTTCAAAGTAATGCAGTTTATCGATTACATGTTACAAATTGCAGCCCATGTATTTTCACTGCACAGAAACCCTCAGACAGTCTGGCTGCCTTCTCTGTAATGGATGAAACAACTCAAAAGCCCATGAGCCCTGTGATGAGGTCAGGCTACAAGAGAATTAACGGCAGGATATTGGAGTTGAAGCCAGGAGAATGAGAGCTTAACTTTCTACTGAATTCATTCTACTTCATACTGATTCAGTCCATTCATTCACCCACCTATTCATTCATTTTGCTACTTAAATCATTCATTATTTGTTGCTTATTAAATGTAAGGCACTGGTAGTTAGCATGGCAAAGATAAATAAAACAGAATTTTGCCTCTGAGTTGCTCACAGTCTAGTTAGGGCAACTGCCTTATAAAAATGCTTATTTGGAAAAAAACTATAAAGTAGAACTATGTATTAGCTACTAGAGTAGCATGAGGAGTGAGACTTTTAGGGCACAGTCTGCAGATGAGCTTTGATTTGCCTGCTCTGCACAGTAGACATGGATACTTGAAATGGAGAAACAGAACAACAAAGCTAACACATCAAATCAAATCCAAACAAAGTAAAACAAAACATGCAAAGCAGAGCTAGGATATAAGCATACCTGTGAAGTCCTAGAAGCTTTTATTCAACTATACAGGCACATTTTGGTGCCCCCCTCCCCACACATCAATCTTCTTTGAGGATTTTGGAGCTATGCAAAAAAATCCTGGGAATTGGGGTCTGGAAATAACAAGGTGTTGTGTCAACCCCGAGAATGATTTCTGCAGGGACTTTGGAAGGATGATGGCAGGAAAAAGGCTTGGCGCTCACAGGCCTGATTTGCTTTCCTTGGGCCTCCCTGTGCCCTGGTTGATGCGTTCGCTACTTTAGTGTGCACATGAATCACCTGGAGATCTTGTTAAAATGCAGATTCTGGCTCAATAGGTCCTGGGGGCTGGGGGCTGAGACTGTGCATTTGCAACAAGCTCCTGGGTGAGGCCGATGTGGCTGCTGTGAGTTCTGCACTTTGAGCAGCAAGCCTCAGGGGCGTGTTGTTCCTGGGTGGGGTCAGAAAGAGCAGAGATGTTGCTTCTGCAACTCTGTAATTCCTCCTGACACTATAATCAGCCTGGAGCAACTGAGACATAAATGTATTCTCTTTAGCATCACTGGACTTTCTATTTTCTGGCATTTTCCCTTCCTAGGACCCCTTTCTGGTCTCTATTAGACCCCAGTCTCCTTCTATATGCACCTTTATCTTCTTCCTCTAGGAGCAGCAGGTGAGGAATCAGAAGACCTGGGCCCATGTCCTGGTCACAATTAACTGCGTATGTCAGGTAATTTTACATTGCTCCAGTCTCAGTTTCCCCATTTGTAAAAATAATTGGGGACCAGATGATCTACAGGGCTCATCTGCTTCAGCACTAGTATTCACAGGTCTGAGAATGCCCTCTCCATGAAGACAATGTTGTCATTTAATACTGTGGTATTGATTCCTGTCCAGGAGGATTGCATTGGATTTATGCTTATCTCTGATGGCAGAATGAGCGGTTTAGGTCCTGATAATAGACTACCCCAAATAGCATATAGATGATGAATAGGGAAAGATGCCCTTCCTACTGTCCCTGAACTTTGAATAGAGAAACTGTCTCTTCCTCTAAAAGGTGTAACAGGTGATTTTGGATGGAAACAGGAGAATGAATAGCACCATTCAGGCTTAAACTTTTGAGAGTGGTAGGGAAGCCAAGGAAAGGAGGATGAAAATGTCCCAAGGGTACGTATTCAGGCACCTGGAGTGACATCTTGGTCCTGTGGTAATCACACCTATTGACTGTAAAAGAAACAAAGAGGTGACTCATGAAATCTTCTGTAGGTCATTGGGCACCAGGAAGCACAGCATTTTCTGCTATAAACTTAATGAAATTGATTAATCCAGTCAAACACTCAGCAAGTTAAACATGTTCTCTGTCTCTAATCTTCTCTACCTCATTCTGATGAGCAATTTCCTTTGGATCTCTGGGAACAGATAATTCTTCTAGAGATGAGAAAGATGAGAAGAACATGAGGTTATCTGATCTGAAGAGACATTAATTTAAAAGGAAATCAAATGAGGAATATTTTATTTTTTTCCCACCTTGTGCATAAATAGGACTGAGGGTTTCCTCTAGGACAATAACTGTCTTCTAACATATTTGGTACTCAAACATTTTACATGGAATGTGGCATTACCCGGAGAACCCTGATACTAAGGTCTTACTTCCTATATAACCAGAGTGCTAGTCTTTAAAGAGAAGGCAGCTACAGGTGCTGGGATGTGGAGCCTAAGTCAGAAAGCCAAGAGAGGGTCTCCTCTCCGTGGCTTTCACTGTGCTTTCTGCTTAGTTCTGTTCCCTGCCACTGGGGCCTGAGTGCTTGGTCTATGCTAATGGATCAAGGGATGAACTACAGAGGGCTAGTAAAATAGAAGACCCTATATTCTAGTTTGCCAAGAGTAGTGTGGGTTTGAGCCTACTGTCCTGGTGTCCCATCTATTTAACATTTTCCTGGATTTTTAAATTTTTAATGAAATGTTATAATTAAAAGTTACATTTAAATAAGCTGGGAGGGGTTTTGTAGACATCTCCTGTATACTTCCAGCTTCTGCATGGTCACACAGTTTTGAGATTCCTGTGCAAAAAACGGAGTTCTTACTTTAACACAGGGTGAAATCTGAAGGACAATTAGCAACAACTTATTTCTCTTTTCCTAACCCTTTCTAGAAGCATGGTAAAAGACACTTTCCTCTCAAAGACGGCATGGAGACTAAAACAAAGTACACTCAGACACAAGAGGTTTAGAGAAGCTAGCTCTTCCAAGTTTCAGATGGTGGTGGGAGAAGTATTAGAGGTCATTGCCCTGGTTAGCTTTCATTGTGCTACCCAGTTATGTTGCAACCTTTGCTGTGATCAATGTAATTTAGAAATTTGCCAGACTGCCATTGGGTGGGGGGATGGGAAGTGGGAAGCATTAGAAATTACAGGTTAGGCAAAGATAAAATATGTGTGTGAAATAGAGACCAAGCTATTCTGCCATAGAGTGCTTAGAGAGTTATCCAAACATTCTTGCTACAGTGATTTTATCATGTATTGTATAATAGGTTGCAAGTTAATAGCTGATTATTTACTGTCTGATAATTTTTTTAATTTCACAAGAAACCTTTGGGACAGAAACGAGCTAAAGAATAGAAGTTAATTATTATGGGTGCATAATAGTTGTGTATTTTTATAGGGTACATGTGATTTTTTGATATAGGCATACAATGAAAATTAATGAAATCAGGGTAACTGAGGTATCCGTCACCTCAGACATTTATCATTTCTTTGTGTTAGGAGCATTCCAATTCCACCCTTTTAGTGACTTTAAAGTATACCCTAACTTATTCTTGATTACAGTCACTTTCTTATGCTATCAAATATTGTTTGTTCTTCTAACTATCTAACTATATTTTTGCACCCTTTAACTAGCCCCACTTTATCCCTCCCTCCCCACTACCCTTCTTAGCCTCTGGTGACCATCATTCTACTCTATGTCTCTATGAGATCAATTGTTTTAATATTTAGCTCCCACGTATGAGTGAGAACATGCAAGATTTGTCTTTCTGTGCTTGGCTTATTTCTCTTACCACAATTTTCTCCAGTTTCATCCATGTTGTCTCAAATGGCAGGATTTTGTTCTTTTTTTGCGACTATATAATATCCCATCATGTATATGTACCACAGTTTCTTTATCCATTTATCCATGGATAGACACTTAGGTTGATTCCAAATCTTGGCTATTGCGAATAGTGCTTCAATAAATATGGGAGTGCAGATATCTTTTTGATGTACTGAATTCCCCTCCTTTGGATATATACCCAGCAGGGGGATTGCTGGGTCATATGGCAAATATATTTTTAGTTTTTTGAGGAACCTCCACACTGTTCTCTATAGTGGTTACACTAATTTATATTCCCACCAACAGTGTATGAGGGTTCCCCTTTCTCCTCATACTTGCCAGCATTAGTTATTGCCTGTCTTTTTGATAAAAGCCATTTTAAAACTGGGGTGAAATGATATCTCATTGTAGTTTTGATTTGTATTTCTCTGATAATTAATGATGTTGAGTATTTTTTCATGTATTTCTTGGCCACTTGTCTTCTTTTGAGAAATGTCTATTCAGATTCTTTGCCCATTTTTAATTGGATTATTTGACTTTTTTCTATAGAGTTTTTGGAGCTCCTTATATACTCTAGTTATTTTTTCTTCAATTTGAATTTTTTTTTCTTTTCCTCGACCTGCCCCCCCTCATATATACTCCAAATAGTTTGCAAATATTTTCTCACATTCTGCAGGTTGTCTCTTCACTTTGTTGTTTCCTTTGCTGTACAAAAGATTTTTAGCTTGATGCGATGCCATTTGTCTAATTTTGCTTTGGTTGCCTGTGTTTTGGGGGTATTACTCAAGAAGTCCTTGCCCAGACCAATGTCCTGAAGTGTTTCTCCAATGTTTTCTTTTAGTAGTTACATAGTTTCAGGTCTTACATTTAAGTTATCAATCCATTTTGATTTGGTTTTTGTATATGGTGAGAGATAAGAGTCTAGTTTCATTATTCTGCATATACATATCCAGTTTTCCCAGAATCATTTATTTTAGAGACTGTCCTTTCCCCACTGTGTGTTCTTGGCACTTTTGTTGAAGGAAAGTTTGCTATAGATGTGTGGATTTATTAATGGGTTCTCCATTCTGATCCATTGGTCCATGTGTCTGTTTTTATGCCAGTCTCATGCTGTTTTGGTTACCACAACTCTGCAGTATAATTTGAAGTCAGATAATGTGATTTCTCCAGCTTTGTTCTTTTTGCTCAGGATGGCTTTGGCCATTCTGAGCCTTTCATTGTTCCATACAAATTTTAGGAATTATTTTTATATTTCTTTGAAGAATGTCATTGGAATTTTGATGGGGATTGCATTGATTCCATAGATTGCTTTGAATTGCACAGATGTTTTAATAATATTGATCTTTCCAATCCATGAGCATGAAATATCTTTCCATTTTTTGTGTCCTTTTCAATTTCTTTTGTCAATGTTTTATAGTTTTCATTACAGAGATCTTTCACTTCTTTGGTTAAATTTATTCCTGGGTATTTTTTTTAACTTTATTTGTAGCTATTGCAAATGGGATTAATTTCTTGGTTTCTTTTTCAGATCGTTTACTATTGGCATATAGAAATTCTACTAATTTTTGTATGTTGATTTTGTGTCCTGCAACTTCACTGAATTTGTTTATCATGAGGTTTTTTGTAGAGTGTTTAGGTTTCTCTAGATATAAGGTCATATTATCTCCACCATGGATAATTTGACTTCTTCCTTTCCAATTTGAATGCCCTTTATTTCTTTCTCTTGTCTGGTTGCTCTAGCTAGAACTTCCAGTACTATGTTGAATAACAGTGGTGAAAGTGAGCATCCTAGTCTTGTTCCAGATCATAGAGAAAAGGCTTTTAGTTTTTCTCCATTCAGTATGATACTAGCAGTGGGTCTGTCATAAATGGCTTTTAACATGTTGAGGTAAGTTCCTTCTATACCCAGATTTTTGAGAGTTTTTATTATTAATCTGAAGGGATGTTGAATTTTATCAAATGCTTTTTTAGCATCAATTGAAATGATCATAT
Organism: Indri indri; assembly: GCA_004363605.1. Classification (NCBI taxonomy): domain Eukaryota; kingdom Metazoa; phylum Chordata; class Mammalia; order Primates; family Indriidae; genus Indri; species Indri indri. The sequence goes on from RJWJ010009246.1 coordinate 24,333, forward strand.
GGTTTTTGTCCTTTGTTCTGTTGTTATGATGTATCACATTGATTCATTTGCACATGTCGTATCATCCTTGAGTCCCTGGGATGAATCCTACTTGATCATGATAAATAATTTTCTTAATGTGTTGCTGAATTTGGTTTGCTAGTATTTTGTTGCATCATAGATTTTTGCATCTATGTTCTTCAGAGATATTGGTCTGTAGTTTTCTTTTTTTGTGGTGTCTTTGTCTGGTTTTGGTATCAGGGTGATGCGGGCCTCATAGAATGAGTTTGGTAGTATCCCTTCCTCTTCAATTTTTTGGAGTAATTTAGTAGGATTGGCATTAGTTCTTCTTTGAATGCTTGGCAGAATTCAGTGAAGCCATCAGGTCCTGGCCTTTTCTTTGATGGGAGACTTTTTATTATTGCTCTATATAATTACTTGTTATTGGTTTATTCAGGTTTTGGATTTTTTCCTGGTTCAATCTTGGTAGGTTGTACGTGTCTAGGAATTTATCCATTTCTTCTAGGTTTTCCAATTTATTGGCATATAGTTGCTTATAGTTGTCTCTAATGATCCTTTGGATTTCTGTAATATCAGTCGTAATGTGTCCTTTTTCATCTCTGATTTTATTTGTTTGGATCTTCTCTCCTTTGTCTTAGTCTGGCTAAAGGTGTGTCAATTTTGTTTATCTTTCCAAAAAACCATTTTTCTGTTTCATTGGTCTTTTGTATTTTTTTCTTTCAATTTCATTTATTTCTGCTCCGAGCTTCATTGTTCTTTTTCCTATACTAATTTTGGGTTTGTTTTGCTACTGTTTTTCTAGTTCTTTGAGATATATCATTAGAATATTTGAACCTTTTCTACTTTTTTGATGTAGGCAGTTATTGCTATAAACTTTGCTCTAATTACTGCTTTTGCATATGTTTTGATACGTTGTGTTCCATTTTCATTTGTTTTGAGAAATTTTTAAATTCCTTCTTGATCTCTTCATTGACCCACTGGTCATTCATGAGCATATTGTTTAATTTCCATGTGTTTATATGTTTTTCAATGTTCCTCTTGTTACTGATTTTTAGTTTTATTCCATTGTGGTCAGAGAAAATACTTGGTATAAGTTCAATTTTTATGAATTTTTTAAAACTTTTTTTTTGTGGCCTAACAAATGGTCTGTCCTTGAGAATGATCCATGAGTTAAGGAGCAGAACATCCATTCTGCAGCTATTGGATGAAATGTTCTGTAAATATCTATTAGGTCCATTTGGTCTATAATGCAGATTAAGTCCAATGTTTTCCATTGATTTTCTGTTTGGATGGTCCATCCAATATTAAAATTGGAGTGTTGATTGTACTGGGGTTTATTTCTCTCTTTAGGTCTGATAATATTTGCCTTATATATCTGGGTGTTCCAGTGTTGGGTACATACATATTTAGAATTGTTATATCCTCTTGCTGGATTGATTCCTTTATCATTATATAATGACCTTCTTTGTCTCTTTTTGCACTTTTGTCTTGACATCTATTTTATCTGATAGAAGTATAGCTACTCCTGGTGTTTTTTGGTTTCCATTTGCATGGAATATCTTTTTCCATCCTTTTATTTTCAATCTATGTGGATCTTTATAGGTGAAGCGTATTTCTTGCAGGCAACATATAGTTGGCCCTCTTTATCCATTCATCCATCCTATGTCTTTTGATTGAAGAGTTTAGTCCATTCACATTCAATGTTATTACTGATAGGTAAGGACTTACTACTGCCATGTTGTTATTTGATTTCTGGTTGTTTTGTGGTCCTCTCTTTCATTCTTCCTTCCTTCCTGTCTTCCTTTGTTAAAAGTGATTTTCTCTGGTAGGATGTTTTAATTTCTTGCCTTTTATTTTTCGTGTATCTGTTGTAAGTTTTTTGATTTGAGGTTGCCATGAGTTTTGCAAAAAAACATTTTATAACAAATTATTTTAAACATATGACAACTCTGCTTACAAACAAAAAAGCAAAGAGAAAAATCTAACAGAAATTCTATCCTTTAACTCCACCTCCCTCTGCTTTTTAACTTTTCATTGTTTCCATCCATATCTTTTTGTACTATCTATCTCTTAAAAATTTGTTGCTGTTATTTTTGTTAAGGTTGTCTTTTAGTCTTCCTACTCAAGATATAAGTGGTTTATACATCACAGTTACAGCAATAGGGTATTCTGTATTTGTGTCCTTACTGTTACCAGTGAGTTGTATACATTCTGATTGAAGAACTCCTTTTAGCATTTCTTGTAGGACAGGTCTGGTGTTGATGAAATCCTTCAGCTTTTGTTTGTCTGGAAAAGTCTATATTTCTTCTTCATGTTTGACAGATATTTTTGCAGGATATAGTATTCTAGGGTTAAGGTTTTTTTCCCTCAGCACTTTGAATATGTCATGCTGCTTTCTGAAAAGTCTGCTGCCAGACATATTGGAGCTCCTTTATATGTTTTTTTTTTTTCTTGTTTCCCTTAGGATCTTTTCTTTATCTGTGACCTTTGGAAGCTTGATTATTAAATGACATGAGGTAGTCTTGTTTGGGTTAAATCTGCTTGGTGTTCTATGACCTTCTTGTACCTGAATATTGACATTTTTTCTTGGAAAATTCTGTTATTATTTCTTTGAATAAACCTTCTACCCCAATCTCTCTCTCTACCTCCTCTTTAAGGCCAATAACTCTTAAATTTGCCCCTTTGAGGCTATTTTGTAGATCTTATAGGCATACTCCATTCTTTTTTATTCTTTTTTCTCTTCTGACTGTATATTTCCAAATAGCCTGTCTTTAAGCTCACTAATTCTTACTTCTGCTTGGCTGATTTTGCCGTTGAGAAACTCTGATGCATTTCTTAGATTATTAATTAACTTCCTCAGCTCCAAAATTTCTGCTTGATTTTTAAAAATTATTTCAATCTCTTTGTTAAATTTCTCTGATAGGCTTCTGAATTCCTTCTCTGAGTTGTCTGGAAGTTCTTTGAGCTTCTTGAGGAAAGCTATTTTGAATTCTTTTTGTGAACGTTCACATATCTCTGTTACTCCAGGATTGGTTACTGGTATCTTATTTGGTTTGTTTGGTAGTTCATGCTTTCTTGATGCTTGTGGATGTTTGTCAATATCTGAGCGTTGAAGAGTTAGATATTTATTTTAATCTTTGCAGTCTGGGCTTGTTTGAACCCATCCTTCCTGAGAAGGCTTTCCAGATATTCATAGGGGATTGACTGTTGTGATCTAAGTCTTTGGTCACTGCAGCTGTATCAGCAGTGGGGGCTTCCCAAGTACAATAGTGCTGTGACTCTTACAGATTCCTGGTGGTACTGCCTTGGTGGACTTGGGTAAGATACGGGAGAAATCCTTGGATTACCAGGCAAAGTCTCTCACTCTCTACCCTCCCTCTGTGTGCTGGGCTGCTGGAGTTGGGGGAGGTGTGACATGGGCACTCCTTTACGGCTACCAGCATCTGGTCATACCTGAAACCAGTCCAGTTTCACATAAAGCCTGTGGTGACTGTTGCCTGGCTACCTTTGATGTTTATTCAATGTCCAAGGGCTCTTTAGTCAGCAGGTGGTGAATCCTGCCAGGACTGGGTCCTTCCCTTCAGGGCAGCCTGTTTCTTTCTGCCTCGGGGTGAGTCTAAAAATGCCATCTAGGAACTAAGGCCTGAACTCAGGGGCTTCAGGAATCTGCTTGGTACTTTATTTACTGTGGCTTGGCTGGTATCCAAATTGCAAAACAAAGTGGAGGATTTCAGTGTGGAGCATTTCCCTCTGGCCAGACTAGTCTTAATACTCCCTCTGTGGGCACTGGCAGAATTCTGCCCTGTGCTGTGTTGCTTTGTGCCAGGGTGGCCCTGAGTTTCAATGCAAGGCCCCACAATTGCTTCACTCTCCCTCCCTGGGCACACAGATTCTCTCTCCACTCGGCGTGTTGATGGGGCCTTACTGGGGCTTGGGGGAGGGGTGAGGTAAGCAATATAAGACTTTCTCTTCTGCCCTCTTCAGTGCCTCTTTCCTTGATACAATGTTAAAACCAGGTACTATGATTGCTCACCTGAATTTTGGTTCTTCTGAAGGTGCTTGCTTGTGTGGATAGTTGTTGAATTTGGAGTTCATATGGAGAGACGATCCCTATAGGTTTCTATTTGGCCATTATTTCTGCCTAACTCTCCTGATGAACTTTTAATTTGCTCAATATGTTGGCCACATTTGTCATTTAGGAAACTCTACTAATAAAATTGACCATAAGAAAACCATAAGACACAAATCTTCCAAAGTTTCAAAAGTCAGTAATTATTTTGTGGAAACAAAACAGGTGGGTAATTACTTAATATGTGTAGCTGTAGAAGCTTTAGCTACATGTGATAATTTTTCTTTTAGATCAAATTACTGAATTTCTGAAGTAATTTAACTCATTTGCAATTCCAAATAATAACTGTTAAGTGTGTTGGCCTCATGAGCAGAAAGACTTTGCAAATAACATATGCCAGATTAATATCAGTGTTATTAGACATTTTATAGAAAGTAAGTTAATTCAATTCCAACATTTTTGCCATTTCTGATGCTTTTCCCCCCATCATGCCCCCGGGTGTTTAAGTCCATTTATAAACACTTTCCTCATTATCATGACCAAAGGAGGGAACAAGACCAGCCCAGATTCAAGGGGTGGGGAAAGAGGTTCCTTATTTTGCTGGAAGGACCTGCAAAGTCACACTGCAAAGGAACCTAAATATAGAGAGGAAGGTTTTGTAACCATCTCAATCTGCCACAAATCTTTCTTCTTTAAATATTGTAGATTCTGTGTTCTGAATGTGACTTTAATTAATATTCTGTTCTCCAGTCCCATGGCACTGTTGTAGGTTAGGGAAGAATTATCATCTCTTGCTATAATAGACTCTTAACTATTGTCCTTTCATCCAACTTTACCTCACTCTGAAACTTCCTCTCCATATTAGACCTAATCTGAATATGTCATTCCATTGCTTGAAAGTTTTTAATAGTTCCTTCCAATCTATGAGCTAGACTCCAGAGTCATTATCTTGATGTTGTAAGGTGCCTCATGTCTCTGTTTTCAAACTTCTCTCCCACCACTCTACGAAATTCATCTTTAGGCTACAGTTGATCATCCTTCTTGTCGTGCTCCAAATATACTATTATTTCTTACCTTACTGGAACTTTACAAATATTTTACTAATACTCTTCCTCTGTCAGGGAAAAATCCCTCACTACCTATGACCCCTCATGTCATTAATTTTTCTGTTTGGAAAACACTTATCCTTTGAGGTCTAGCTCATGTGTCATTTCCTCCAGGAAGCCTTCCTTGAAGCTCCAGATTGTGAGAACCCTCTTCTACATGCTCACATACGCCAGTGAATAATTCTATGATACCTGTTATCATACAGTATCACAATTAATGATTTCCTTCTCTAACTTGCCTGCTAGACTGGGAGATCATAAAGGAACTATGTCTTAGACTTCTGATCACCTAGCTTTTAGAATAGTGTCTAGACTGTAGTACATCTTTGTTGTGTTTTTTTTTTCCCATAGAGAAATAAAATTAGAATAAATGTAATTACCCAAAAGGTATAATAGATAATTTAAATTAACTCCGCTTTGAAGTATACCTGCTCTCTCCCCTGTAATTAATTATTGCTTCCAGAAATTCATTTAAAATTTATCAAATGAGGTAATAATGCAATTTTTAATAAAGGAGATTATTACTCGTGTTATTAAGTAGAACAGTAACTCAACTTTTTCTTCAAGTTTTATTCTACGACAGTTAAAATTTGGGTTGGTTCTTTGACTTGTGCACTGAAAAGTTTTATCTATGAAATAAAAAAAATTGGCTCTCTCAGTAAAATTCAGTGGAAATGAAGCAGGGAGGAGGGGGGAGGGGGTGGGTGAAAACCTACTTAATGGGTACAATGAACACTATATGGGCACACTCACGGCTATGACTCAAGCATTATAAAAGTGATCCATATAATCAAAAAAACTTGTACTTCATAATATCTTAAAATAAAAAAAGGGCTCTCTCAAAATTTTTTTGATTGTGGTAAGAGGGGATGGTCATTCGTTTTTATGTAATATAGGAAAAACATGTTACATGCTGTTATAGACATGTTTAAAAAATGTTTAAAGTCATGTAGCATTTCAAAAGATAAAACACCCATTACCCACACTTAATTGATGACATTATTTTCTTAGATGTGAATCATAACTATTTTATAAAGAAAATGTTACAACTACATCTAAAAGTGCCCCCCATTCTATTGTTCTCATTCTCCTTCTAGATATAATTATTCGTTCATTCATTTATTTATTCAAAAGTAATTATTGAGCACCTTCTTGGTGTGAGGACTAGCTGTAAATAAGCCCCTCCCTTGTGAAGTATAGATTCTGATTGTAAGCTTCACTCTCCAGATTGATGTATATCTTACCAACGTATGACTTTTTACATTTATCATATATGTATGTATTAATAATTGATATTATGGTATATATTATATAAATTAAAAATTATATGTATTTATTACTATATAAATTTGGTATAAATTATATTGAATAACATTTTATAAAATAGCAGGACATCTTTTTTCAACTTTTTTTCTCATAATTGTGTTTTGTGATTTTCCTTATTTATTCTACTTAGTTCATTCATTTTACAGTATTTCATTGTGTGCTTAGACCACAGTTACTTTATCCCCCTGCTGGCAGATAGTAAGATTGTTTTCACTGTTTTGGTATCACAAATAGCACATGGATGTTTTTGAATATGCTGCTTTGTTCATAAGAGTTTCTGCTGGAAAGCTACATAGACATAAACTTGCTGGGCCAAAACAGTAACTATTTGAGGTGCCAGATATATTAATTAGCTTAATTGTGATCATTATTTCACAATGTGTGTATATACGTAAAATTATCACATTGCATACCTCAAATATATACAATAAAAAATAAAATAAAATAATGAAATAAATTGTACAAATCCACATGGAAAAGACAAATAACCTTATAAAAAATTGGACAAAAATATAAACAGAAAATTCTCAGAAGAGAAAATTAAGTGACCAAAAAACAATAAAAATATTTTCAAGTGACTCATGACGTTGGAGAAAAATAATCACTAGGGTATCGGTAGTAATATGAAGAAATTAAAAATCATGCATTGCCAATAAGAGTGTAAATTGTTCAAACCGCTTGGCAAAGCAAGTCTTAGAAGTTGAAGTTGTTCCCAGCAAGTTTATGTCTCTGCCCTGAATATCACTGGATTCTTCTTTGTTCCTTAAAGATCAAGGTAAACTTGGCTAATATCCTTAATGTCTTAACTTGGGTAAGGTTTTTTTGCCCTTTTGATCTCTCCTTTTTTATTCTTACAGGACATTTAGGTTCCTCTCTGATATCAGCTTGGGGCACAATTCCATTCCCAGCTTCATTCAAATCCTTGGTATGTTTACTGATGGCCTCAGATGACGGGTAGAGAGATCACCCCTCCCATGCCACAGCACCCTGCCCCCACGGAGTGGGCCCGTTCATTCTCTTATTTGCTGCTGATGTGCTCACATGTCGCTCTGAAGCCTCTGATCTGGACTGTGACGCGCAGCTCTGGGACAGGCACATCTGTCCCCTGCTCTCCCGCTTTCCTCCTCTCAAATGCCTCCCTTTGAATTCTGGTGAATAACATTAAAAAAACCCCATCAAATATAAAAAATACTAGTCAAAGTATACTTTCAAAGAGTTATTAATATTCTCTAGAAATTGCTTTTCAATTCAAAACAATTGGCTTACAAGCTTTTTAGACACAATTATGTGAATGGAATGGTCAATATTCAAAGGCTGTGCTAGTTTTATATTGCTGCATAACAGTGGATTACAACAACATACTTCTATTATATGACACTTTCCATGAGTCAGAAGTCTGGGCATGGCATAGCTGGGCTCTCTGCTCAAGGTCTCACAAGCTGATATCAAGGTGTCAGCCAGGGCTGCATTCTCATCTGGAGCCCGGGGTGCTCTTCCCAACTCCTTCAGGCAGAATTCAGTTATTTGCAGTTACAGAATTGAGGTTTCTGGGTCTTATTTTGCTGGCTGTTGGCTGGGGCTTGCTCTAAGCTCCTAGACATTTCCCGTGGGTTCTCTCTATGTGGCCCCTCCATAGGCAATTCACAAGGTGGCTGTTTGCTCTCTTCCGGGCCAGCAGCTGTGCATCTTTTTGAAACTTCATCTCCTTTTAAAAAGCACACCTGATTAGTTAGGTCCTCCGAGGATATACTTCATTTTTCTTAATGCAAGGTCAGTTTACTAGTAACCTAATCACAAGAATGATAACCCAGAATATCACTAGTGCCACCCATATGCAAAGGGAGGAGAATATACAGTGCAGGAATCCCGGGGGGTTGGAAACTCGGACGCCATCCTAAATCTCTGCCTCCCACACTGGGCTTGCATTCCAAATCCACTTTCCTCCTATTTGAATACTTGAGTAAAGTTTACTCTCCCTGGTGGGGTTTTTAAGGAAAGCCCAATTCTTCCCTCCTGCATGAATTCTTTAAAAACAAATTGAGAAAGTAAAGAGCCAACATATGCACAAACAAAATATTACTTTTATTACTGTTAAAGTTAGCGGTGAAGAATGTAGCTTAGTGACAGAACCAAATGTGCTTGTCACCTCCTCTGTGCATCCAATTTAGCTTCGGGGACTGCTAGTTCTGGGAAAGATTTAATCTGTAAGGAAGTCATTGCCTCCTCACCACTGGTCTAGGGAGGAGGAGGAAGGAGAAGGAGACCAAATGCCACCCTGCCAGATAGATTAACTCTGTCCAAGACCCATGTGTATTGCTCACCAACAAGTAACTTGATCCCCTTCCAGAGAGAGATACAAGCTTTGGTCCAGAGGCTTAAAGGGTTTAGGGAAAATGCCTCTTCCTGGACACTAGAGGACCAGGAAGAGAAGTTCCTCTCTAATACTTACTTATGCTTTAAGTCTGTCTCTAAGGGTCAGACTTTGCCAATTTGAATAGTTTTTAAATAATAAGAAATACATTTTCTCTTCCCACTAGAATGTTAGAAGCACTTGCTGTTTATTGCTGGTCAAGTGAGACAAAGAAAGCTATTTAGGAAACGCTCATTTCAAAAGGGAAAGCTCTCTCATAAGAATGAATAATCTAAAGATTTGATACATCGATCCAGGACACACTGAAGTATGGCCAGGATTTCTTAGGCTGTGAGGGAGTTGCTTTCCGTGTTTGCACATGGACCCTGAGGGGGTGACTAGCTCACTTCACGAAGCTGAGATGGAGGAATCTATCAGTTCATTCTCTGCTCTCCTATCTCTGAGCAAGAAAAAACAATTTATTTTCTTTTCATAGAAACTCAGTTCCCTGGTGCAAAATGATTTTAGCTTATCAGTAAACTGAATTAAAATAACATTGGCAAAAAAAAGTGATGTGTTTTGCTTTATACCACACTGTTAGCCAGAGGAAAATTTGATTTCTTTGGACTGAGTAAGTGGAAAGAGGCAAAACACTTACATGACTCGGGCCCACTTATTTCTCCTTCCTGTCTAATTCTCAGTTTCTTTATCTGAGAAACAGAAAAATGTTCTGACTATTCCACAAGTTTATTGTAGAGGCAAACAGAGTTTATAAATATATATTTATGTATACACACAATCCGTGTATATATGGATTTGTTGAAAAAAGAGTTACACAATTACAGTTTATCATTGGTAGTTACATAATAGAAATCCAAATTCTCAAATTCTTGATATTTGAAGGGTGTATCAATTTTGTAAAATATTGATCTAGATTATTTTAAACTTTCATTTGACAAGGTATGAAGTTTTTCTTCTTGAGCTTTACAAGGGATTGAAAAGATTTTTTTAGTCTCCAACTATATCACAATTCAAGCTTTTACATTTTGTTATGATTTCCTTCCTTTAGTTTTAGTAATGCATGGCATAGTTACCTGCCTGCCACAGTCTCCTGAGTTCAGGGGTTGTTTAAATTTTCAATTCAAGATTGTGGCACAAGGTCATGGAGAAATAAAGGCAACTCGGGCCTGAGGGATCCCAGAGAACTCATGCTTTCTGGATAAGAAAGGAAATCTATTTGCAAAGCACCTGTTGATATTAATGTTGGTGTCCTCTCTGTGATTTAGGGTTAAGTGTTTGTGATTCCATTATGCTATCTCTTAAGTTTTGAAGATTTGATTCAAATCCCTCAAAGTATGAGTTTGCTTGGATAACTGCCTTTCATTTGGCATAGAGGACAGGTCACAAATGTTATTTGTACAGCAAATGCTCTGGGATGTTCACAGGACCACCTCAGGAAGACAGAAAGACCCAGTGGTGTTCAGTGCTGCCTCGTTTCTGCCATCCTTTGAAACTGTAAAGGAGTTCACTAGGCTAGGCCTAGATATTCTACTTGTCCGCCTGACTACACAGCAGCTAGTACAAAAAAAATCAATCGGAAGCTCTAATTAAGGCATTGTGTATTAACTACAACACGCACACTCACAAAAAACAATTCAAAAAATTATGCACTAAGTTGGTTGCTAAGATAAATAATAAGTCGTGCAAATCAAGCCCTTGAGTATCTGTTTGGTTAATAATTTTCAAGATAAACCTCCAAGTTTGTGTCAACTTGTTAAGCTTTCTTGTTCTATGAACGAGGACTCCATAGGCACTTGCTAACTTTATTAACCAAGTGTTTTCCTGAGCAAGAGTTATTTTGGGCATTCATTCAGTCAGTCAGCATTCATTAAGTTCCTGCTGTATATAAGGTACTGCATTAAAAGCTTTATGATGATTGATATGTGAAGGTATACAGGGGCTCTTTAAAAACAGTGTCTATAGCAGACAAAACATCCTGCAATTGTATAAGGAATTGTATTCTAAGTTTTAGCTGCCTGGACAATTTTCAGATGGTACCACAATATGTCAGAATGAGCCACCTACTTCCTAAAGTAGAAGATCTGGGATGAGAGATTAAACATTTAAAATCCTTCCAGCATGAGAATTTCCATTAGCAGAGATCATCGAGAGCCACCCACCAAGGCTAGGACATTCATTCATTCATTAACTCAGCAAATATAGCTGGAGGCTGGATAGTACCAGGAACTGTTGGTTCCAAGGGATGTGACTGCCTTCAGGCAGTCCAGGTAAATGGGCATTTGTAAGATCTTTGTCATGCAGGGGTACAACAGTGGTGGGTGTAGGTTATTACAGAGGTGCCCAGAAGGGGCACTGACCCCCTTGTCTTTGGGTCTAGGGCAAGCCTCCCAGAATAAGGAATATTTAAGTCAAGACAATAGTGGTGCAATCCAGGTGATGGGGAAGAAGGGAAGAGTGTTGCTGCAAGAAGGAATAGCGCGTACAAAATTCCAAATTGAGAGAGATCATGACCCATGTTCAGATACTGCACAAAACTCAGTATGCTTAGAACACAGGGGAGGTTAGGAGGGTGTTGTCAGAGGTGAGAAATGAAGCTGAGAGAGGGCAGGGTAGGATGAAGGCCCCTTTTGAGTCAGGTTAAGGTGTTTGGCTTTTATTCTGAGGGCAGTGGGGAGTAATAGTCTGAATATTGGTGCTGCTCACTGTCCAGGCACTGTGGGAAATTCTGATAGAGTGGAAGCTCTGTTCTGCGGCCTCTGAAGAACCTTTAAGTTAGCTGGGATGTTAGTAGAAACAAACAGTGCAATTAGTGAGCAACTGCCAGTGTTAACCAAATGGTAGGCCAAGTGGTTCTGACCTCCAAGAGTTGTGTTGCAGATGAAGGTTGAAGAGGGGGAAGTGGCAGGGGTGGACAGAGAAGGTGAGACTTCCGTTATCTGTGTTTATTTTTATAAAAATTATTATTATTATTTTTAGAGACAGGGTCCTGCTCTGTTGCCTAGGCTAGAGTGTAGCGGCACAATTATAGCTCACTGCAGCCTCAAATTCCTGGGCTCAAGAGATCCTCCTGCCTCAATCTCCCAAGTAGCTGGAACCATAGCTGCACACTGCCATGCTTGGCTAATTTTTCAAATTTTTGCAGAGACAGGGTCTTGCTATGTTGCCCAGGCTGGTCTTGAACTCCTGGCCTCAAGGGATCCTCCTGCCTCAGCCTCCCAAAGTGCTGGGATTATAGGCATGAGCCACTGCACCCTGCTGAGACACTTGTTACAGCCTAATTAATTTCCATTTGATTCATACTGTTTACTATTTTTCAAGCCAGTCTGAGAACTAAGCGCCCTCCAGATTTTTTCCAGTCTGTATAAAACCTCATATAAGCTCTGCCGCCTTCCAGTTGCAATGATTACTTACCCAAAACTGCTTTCTCCAACTAGTCTAACCAGCTTGGACCACATGAAGTTACAAAACATCTGCGTTTTTTTTTTTTTTTTTTTGGAAGTTTTCATTTCCTTTTCACAAAGGGATGCACAGACGAGATAGTTTAAAAAGAATTGAATTTGGGTTGAATTCTTATCCCAAGAGTCCAGGTGAAGGACATGAGGTGATCCCAGGTAGCGAAAGCAGCTGTTGAGATTCTCACTACGACCGTTTGGGGTTTTTTCCCCCTTATTCACCGCATTTCTATACTATTTTCAAGTCTTTGATTCAATGGAAGCTATTTTCTGATCAAATTAGTCCTCATTTCTCCCTGTGTGACTACCTAAGAAAATAGCATACAAGGAAAGTAATTAATCAAAGCTGTAGTGTGTGCTTGAAATGCTCCCAGCTGTGGGAGCCCTTCCAGGAAGAGGGTGATCTCGTACGGAGGGTGTGTACTCTTACATCCTTAAATTATTCTGTGCTGTTCAATAGAAACCACCAAATTGCTTCCTTTGCAATTACTCTGAAAAAATCGTTCCATTAGAGGACATTCCCAGGAAGCTCTTATTCAACTGCATAGTGTCTTTTTAACCTGCTGTTTTTCAGGAGGACCTGAGGTATGAGTAAGTTTCTTTCGAAAGTGTCTCCCTGGTTTGCATCTTACCTTCACTGGAGCTTTGGCTTCCTGTATCAGTCTGAGTATTTACTAATTGTTTCGTTAATTTTTTTTTTTAAGTACAATTTTTGAGTATTTCCCTGAGAAATGTCAGTGTCTAATCTATCTGGCTAGATCCGTAAAAGTTTTCTCCATTTCAGTAAATGGTCTGAAATAACTAGAATCATTGGATATAACTTGAATGATATCTTGAGTTCATAAAGAGACCATCCTGGGAAAGGTTACTATGGTAAAGGTGCTTATTAATTCACCTTCTCAGCATTACAAGCTAAATAATTATATATTGGAAAAAGCTCAGTTTGCCATAAATTGTTTAATATTCCTAATTTTAAATTAGGGGTGAGTGTTTCTATATTAGAAGTGTAGGGACTTTAGATTCACCCCTTTTCTTTCACAGTTCTTGGTAGTAGTTTGTGCTCACAAAGAAATGAAAGTGCCACCGGAACCTTCATAAATGGCCAGGCAAGTCTCTTTTCGCCATGCAAGGGCAAGGTCTATCTATGGCTGTGTTAAAACAGGGAAGGGGCCTTTTCCCAGCTTTCACCCCAAATTGAAGATAGCCAGACAAGTGGAGCAGGGACAGCCTGATTTACTCACGTGTTTTTAGGCTGTGAAGTTGGAAGGGGAGAGAGAGAGAGAAAATATGAACGTCAGGCCGTTTCTAGAAGGCAGCTGGAAAGACAGAATCTGCCTCTTTGTCACGGATTCTCCCTAAGCAATCAGACGAATCACTCCTCCTCCCACGCATGGGAAGCAGTGAGTGATCAATAAACACAGATAATGGAAGTGTCCACTCCAACATGCCACCTGCAGGAAGAAGAGAGAGCTCTATCATCTTTAGTATGAGAGGTCTAGTGCTTCATGGCCCATGAAAGGAGAATAAAAAAATCAATTCTCTCTCTCTAGATGCCACAGGTTTTCCTGCTTGTAGGCTTGGCAATGCAAAAGGAACAATACTGACCTCCTCTCACTTAGACAGGAGATTTTTCACTCTTAACCCAAAGGATGCATACTACAAACAAATAGTGTGTGTATTACCAAGGTATTTTTGTCCCACTCAATTCTGAATTTTATTGGAATAGAACATAATTCTTTATTCTCTAATGGGATGAATCTTTCATGCAGCATCAATATATTGCTGAGGAAGTTTGTAGAGGGGATGATCCTAGAATTCTCCAATTTTGTCTGTCTCCTCTGGCTTTGACAGGTGAAAATTCCAGAATAGAAGAATTAATGATTCAAGGAAACATTACCAAGTCTTAGACAAACTCTGTGGCAGCATGGGATGGAGAGAAAAAGGTGATGATTTTTAGTTGTGTTTGAATAAAATGTAGGCTTGTATCTAATCATAGGCAGAGGGAGGAGCTGCCTAAAAACATGATTTTAGGTCTTTTTCAAAGAACTCTGTTTCCTAAATACCATCTCTATTCGTTCACTGGTATTCTACTAGCAACAAAAGGGGCAAAAACCGCTTTACCATGCTTACTTTATGTCAGGCACTATTCTAACAGTGTATATACTGCTAGATATATTCAATCATCATGACAACCTTGGATATAGTTATTGTTATTCCCATTTTATAGTTGAGAGAACTGAGGCATAAAAAGGTAAGTCGCTTATCTGTGGTCATATAGCTATTAAGGAGCAGAACCAAAATTTGAATCCACAAAACTGGGTTCTAGGCTCTTACCACCTTGCTATACTTTAAATGGAAATTTTCCCAGGGCAAGGAGCTCATTGCCTGAGATTCACACTGAGGGGTTAAGGGCTAATATATAGATTCTTCTCAAAGAGGAGGCATGGATACCGGTGAGGTAGGGCCCTGGGATATTTGTAGTTCAGTTTCTGGTACTTTATAATTTCTACTATGTTTTCTTCTTTGAGCTATAAGTTATCTAAAAATACGTTTTAAATTTCTAAATCTTTAAAGGTTTTTTTAAAGTTATTATTTAAAAGTAAATTTTAAATTTTATTGCCTGGTGGTGAAAATGCAAATTCTTGGACATTTATTGGGACTTGTTTTGTGGCCTAATACATGATCAATTCTATTCTCTAATCACTTGGTGCAGGGTTCCATGTATATCTGTTAGATCAAGCTTGTCAATTGTGTTATGTTAATTGGTTGTTATGGATAACAATATACATATTAAATGTTGATAATTTTGGAGGATATGCTAAACAGTTGTTTTCATGTGTAAGCCTTGGGAACTTTCAAATTTACTTCTCCCTTCATGCATAAAGATGAAATATTCTGATGCTCTGATAGACTCATTATCCTAAAACAATATGTATGAATTATTTTTGTCACATCAGTGTGAAATTATTTTTATTTATCCTGGTTAGGACTTAGTATACTCTGAATCTGATAATTCTTTTCATCAATTCCATGTACTTTTCAGCTATCCCTGGGAAACTTTAAATAGAACATGACAAATCTAGCTGGCTATAAATTTTGAGTGAAGGTTTGGGAAAAGGCAGCTTTTAGAAATACTCAAACAAACACAGATACAAATGGAAAAAAAAGTATGACAAAACAAAATGCATTCAAAGAATTTCAGAATTTCTTGACTTTCTCATTGTGCTGTGAGATCTCTCTCTCTCAGGGCTTGTGTTGTTTCTCTGCCATTAGGATTCTCTTTGCCCTATTCTGCGTGTGCATTGCCCCTGGGATGGCTTCCTCTGAGAAAATCAGTGCGTTGTGGTCCTGAAGGTCTTACTTTTCTAGATGACCAAGCCCTGGCTGATTTGCAGAACCCTAGTGGAGGCTATTGCCTCTTGAAACTTTGATATCCCTGGCCAATTACTCATTAATGTTCCCATTTTCTGTGAGCTTTTTGGCTATGCATCATTGACATTTTACATCATGTCACTTCAATTAATGGAACAACTGACATCCTTCCCTTGGCAACTTGGGACCAATTTTAAATCAAACAGCCCACATGAGCAGTTTAGGTGGGCAGCCTAGAGTGACAGTCTCCCTGGGGATGAGGCTCTCTGGTGGCTGTTGTATAACACTCAACAAATAAATAATAATGGGGGAAATTAGCTTGGGAACTGCTAGGATTCACTGTTGTTCAAAAGCTTTGCACAAGGGATTGTGTGGGAGGCAATGTGAAGTGGAAAGAGGCTGGAGTAGATGGATCAGATTTCGAATCCTGGATTCTTCCTTAATTGATGTATGTCCTCAGGGAAATTGGTCACACAAACTATCCAGATTTTACATTCCTCCTCTATGAAATAGAGATATTATAGGTATCATATAGTGTTGAAATGAAGAAAAATTACAAAATATGCAACAAAGCACCTGGATTATATTAGGTTTTTAATTAATTTAGTGCTTGCATATTAAGTTTTTAGTTAGTTGGTTCTTCCAGACCTATGCTCTGCTCTCAGGCAGCTGCATTTCTTTGAGGTGTGTTGTTCATCTTTCTAGGCTAATGAACCCTCACCTGTACAATTTGAGATAGAACTAGAAAATCTATAAGGTTTCTTTTGGCTTCAATGCCATTTTATCAAAGCTGCAAGCACTTGAAAGAATCAAATATAAATTATTGATTCAGAATATTCAGAATCGAAGTTATAGTTGAAACACGAGTCTATACATATTAATTTTTAAAATTTCAAGAATATATGTAGTAAGCTTTTAAAAATTAAAATGACTCAAAAGTAAAAAGAGCAAAAGAAAAAAAAAAAAACAAGCTACCTATAACCCATAACATTAAACCCATAATATTAGGCTCGTCTATCAATACAAAAATATTTGTACCCATTTGGATATATCATTAAAGACTTTTCCATATATCTTCTGTCACATGAATACAGACACACATGAGCTTACATCTATACAAACATATTTATGTGTTTTTTTAAAAACACAAATCAGATTATTTTATACATATTATTCTGAAAAACACTTTTTGTTTCCCACTCCTTCCATTTTTCTGTCGTACCATTCTTAGCATATGAATTTCACTCTTAAGAATACCTCACAATCTAAGATAGCTACTGGGGCTCTAGCCATTGCATCCCTATTTCAGACAAGAATAAAGAAGAAAAAGGTAGAGAGAATGTAAAAACAAACTCATGTTTTAACAGAGCCAGTCCTCTTTAATAAGTTTTCCAGAAGCCCACTGACTTCTGCTTACATAGCATTAGTTACACATCTCTGCTAGGAAGCTTTCATCTGGACACATTGCTACTCAGGTAGAATTGGAGTTTAGTCAGGAAAGAAAAGGAAAAGGGTGGATATTGGTTAGCTTCTAATAATAACCATGACTGGAGATGCTTTAATATCAGCTGCTGTATATGTTCCTCATTCTTTCCTATGACTGCATAGCATTCCATAGAATGCATCTAGCATACATTGTATAACCTTTGGACTATGATGGATAATCAGATTACATCCATTTTTTTTCTACTGTAAATAATATGAACCACTGACTTCCTCTTACAAATATGTGTCTGCATGTGTCTTGGGCAATTTTGTAAATTAGATGCATAGAGTTGAAATTTCTAAGTTAAAAGATGTGTGTATTTTAATTTTGTTATATAATGCTAAATTTCAGTTGCAAAATTAAATTTACATTCCCTTTCAGGATCTATTAATACAAATGCCTACATGTGCCTACATTGGATATTATCAGCATTTTCTATTTTTGCCAGTCTGATGGGCAAAACTTGGCATCCCTTGTTGCTTTAATTTGTATTTACTTGATTACTTCCTAGGTTAAGCATCTTTTCACATGTTAATTGGGCTTTGTATTTTGTCTTATGAAAATTGCCTGTTCATGTGTTTTGCTCATTTTTCTATTTGCTTATTGACCTTCATTTTATTATGAGCTATTTTTACATTGTAAATATTATGATTGTGCCTACTCCTTATGTTGCCAATTTTCCTTTCAGCCATCATTTGGCTATTAAATTAGTTTATAGTGGGTTTTTTGACAAAGAATTTTAAAATTATTATATAGTCTGTTTTTTCAATCTTTTCTAATATGGCATTTTTGGTAGTTACCCTGGAAGGTCTTCTTGTCTCCAAGAGTTTGCAGGTGTTCTCTGATATTTTCTTCTGGTATTCTTATGGTACTCATTTTTTCTTTGACTTTTAGTCCTTTAATCCTTCTAGAAATTCATTGTGTATATACTAAGATGTAGGAAACCAAATTTTTTCTGTGTAACTGTATCTATATCTCATCTGCATCTATAGCCACCCTATACATAGCTGTACACACACACACATGCATGTGCCACACACACACTCTCCATTTCCAAATAGATGATTAATAGCTACAATACAATTTAGTATAGAAGTCTTTCTTCCCCAGTGACAGAACATCACTATTAATAAATTATTATACATATGTGAGTCTGTTTATTGATTCTCTATTTTTTGAACTAGATCTATTTGTTTACTTCAGAGTCAAAACTATATTTTTAAAATTACCATAGCCTTATAATTTGCTTTGGTATTTGCTAGAGCAATTGAATACATGCTTTCTTTGTTTCTTAACAAAAATTTTGTAGCCATTTCTGCACATTTTTCTCTTCCAGGTGAATTTGAGAAACTGCTTACCAAGTATCACACCTGATTTAAAAACTTAATGACTCTTCTTAGAACATCTTTTATGCTCTTCACATAAGTATGACATATTTTATACTGGGATATTTTCTAGGTGTTTTATAGTTTCTGTTACTGTTACTATTGTGATCTTTTTCTTTCACTATATTTTCAGACTATCACTAACATAATGGAAAGCAATTACTTTTGAACACCTGTAAAACTTTCTTATTCTTTTTTTCTTTAGTTGAATAGCTACTGTAAGAGTTTTTAAATAGTGTTTTGAGATATAATTGATGTACAAAGACTGCACATATTTAATGTGCATAATTTGATGAATTTGGAAATATGAAAACACCGATGATACCGTCACCACAATCAAGGTGATAGACAAATCCAACACCTCCCAAAGTTTCCTTGTGTTCCTTTGTTTTTGTTTTCATTTTTGTTTTTTTTTGTGGTAAGAACACTTAACATGAGATCTACCTTCTTAATAAATTTTAAAGTGCACAACAATATTATTAAGTACAGGCACTAATGTTGCATCTTTAGAATTTATTCATCTGGTACAACTGAAACTTTATATCCACTGAACAACATCTCCCAATTTCCTCCTCCCTCCAACCCCTGGAAACAGTTACTGTATTCTCCACTTTTATGAGTTTGACTATTATAGATACCTCATGTAAGTGGAATTATGCATCACTTAGCATAATGTCATTTAAGTTCATTCATGTTGTCACAAATGGAAGTATTTCTTTATTTTTAAAAATTGAATAATATTCCATTGTGTGTATACATAGCACATTTTTAAAATCCATTCATCTGTTGATGTATACTTGGGTTGTTTCCATATCTTGACTACTGTGAATAATGCTGCAATGAAGATGAGAGTGCAGATATCTCTTCAACACACTGATTTAATTTCCTTTGGATATATATACCCAAAATTGGGATTGCTGAATCATACAGTAGTTCTATTTGTATTGTTTCTTATTTTTTTTTTTTCTCTTTAGATTCTCTTGGGTATTCTAGGTAGAGGATTATATCGACTAAAATAATGAGCTTTTGATTTTATTGTTTCCAAAATGAATATACACCTGTGGGGGCTGGGCCTAAGGAAAGGATAGATGGAAAGAACGTGAGCAAGGTGAATGAAGGGTAAGGCGAAAGCTTATTTGCTGTGTGCAGAGGTCAGCTGAAAACAGCTGACCTGTGTGGAAGTTGTTAAAGAAATTAGCAAATGGCCCTGACTCTTTGCACATGTCAAAGTGCACATATGGGGAGGACTTTGCCGAGGAGGCCATTTTCTTCTTCATATTTTGGTCTCTCCTCTTCTCTCTAAATGCTATGTGTTTTGGGTGATTATTCCTTCCTTTGCTATTGAGTCAGGAGCGAAAAAGCCGCCGCAACATATACCTCTATATCTTTTCTTATTTTTTTATTGGGCAAGACTGCCAAGAGCAAGGGTGATGGTGGGGATCTTTGTCATGACTTGGATGAGTTTGCTTCAAATCTTTTAGCATTTGGCAAAATGTTTGCTCTCAACTTCCAGTAGGCAACGTTTATAAAATAAGTTTCTTTTTATTTCTCATTTTCTAATACTTTAAAAAATAGAAACAGGTGCTGAATTTTATCAATGCTAAGTAACTTCTCTTAAAATCTGTTCAAACAATTATGTGAATGTCTCCTTTATTACTGAATGTAACATAATTGATTGTCTATAGTTTACTTCTTCATTTTTTTCCGTTTCCTGTCTAGTTTTGGTATCAGGGTTATAGTTAGTTTCATTGAATGAGTTGGAAGGTATCCTATCAAGTTTTCTGTATTCTGGGACAGAATATAGAATTTTATGTAACATAGGTAATATATTTTCTATTGAGATTAGGAAAAATCTACCTATAAAATTATGAGTCTGATGCCTTTAAAGGTTTTTAGTAGGCATTTGACCCAATTTTTATTTTCTCCAGTGTCTGTTTATCTATCCATGTTTTCTACCTCTTCTTTAGCTAAATTTATATATTTTTCAACTTTATTAGAAAAGCATCTCTTTCATGTATATTTTCAAAAGTTTTGGCATAAATCTGTACAGAGTATTCTTTTATAATTTATGAAGTCTCTTCCATGTCTGCAGTTAGAGTCCCCAATACCTTACTTAAGTTATTCTGTGATTCTGTTGGGGAAACTTCCTTTTTGGGTTGCATGTAGTTTCTTCAAATGTCAATCACCCCACCAAGATGGAAACTCTCTCTCACAAGAATGCAGATTCATAACAGCAGGGATTTCTGCCTGCCTGGCATAGAGTGGGTGCTCATTAATATTTGTTGATGAGTAAAATTTGCATATCAATATCAATTGTTTCATCCCTGACAACTTTTCTGCCTTTTTGGAGCTGCAGTGACTATATTTTTATATTTCCTTTGCAATTATAATGGGATTTGGGGCAGAGGAGCATGTATTTAGTAGTAAGCCATCTTCAGGTGGCATTCTGCAAACATCACACAGCAATGTGTGGTTAGAGCACCATGAATTCTTTCAGGTGGTGTTAATGCCTGGTGATAATGATACGCTGTTCCCTCAGTCAGTGTTTGTCTTTTGTTTTTCAATTGTTCTTTCCCCTCCCCACAATTCTCAGATAGTCACGTACTAAAAAAAAAAAAAAAAAAAAAACCTCCATTGAAATATTTAACAGTCATTATCCACTTAATTCTATATCTATATCCTCTACTTGTCTTGGAAGTTGGACTCTCTCTCACTTTCAGTGTTGTCCAATAGGCTGTTTTTCCACTCAAATTTTTCCCATCATCCCTCATCCGTGTTTCAAATGTCATGCCCCTTCACGGTGTGATCAGATCAGGCTTCCATACTGAAAAGTGCATATTATTTGTTGGTCAAGTCTCCCTGTAGCTTTATTATAAATCATTAAGGAAGAAAATCAAAATTCCCAAATTAGGCAACGAGGACAGAAAAAGACCACATTATTCCAAAGGAAGCGATCAACAAAGCAAGTAAGCAAACAAACCAAAACAAAACACACAAAAATATAAATGGTTAATGCATTTGGATATAGTATATATAGGTATTCTCTCTACATTCTTGCAACTTTTCAGTACATTTGAAATTATATCATAACACAAAGCTATTAGAAACAAGCAAACCAAAATCATCTAAGCACTTGCATCTAGGGAATCACCAGAGAATATCAATTATGCTAGAAGAACTTTTCTTCCTCACCACCTCAACGTATTTTCCTGGCATATGTAGCCAGCTGTTGTTATGTGGGCACACGGAGGTTGGTCCCGGGCTTCTGAGGTGGAAGGAGTTAGGTACACCCACTAGGGAAGGTATCAGGCGACCACTGAAAACTTTCTTAAGAAAAACAAGGTTAATACTCTGGTAAAAATACTGCCCTCTTTGACCTCAGGAACCTTTCCCTTCAATAAAAAGTAGCTTCTGTGATAAAATGAGAATCATCTGAAATGATTGATTGCAGTACTTTTTTCCCTGATTATTGTTACTTTTATACTATGGATTCTTAGGTATCAGAATAAATTCCTAACTCTTCCCATTTAATCTTCCTTTCCCCAAAGCTACGAATCTGAGCATGAGGGCTAATGGCTTCATATGAAGCGTTGCAGCCAGCAATTGCTTCTCCAGGGATGAAATTGCTGGTAGAGGACCTGGAGAGGACACATTGTGGACTCGGCTGCACCAAGGAGAAGGTGGAGGTACCCGTCAAAATGTGCCGTGTGTCTCTACCCCAGAGCCTGGGAGGATGTTTAGATGTGAAGAATAAACTCGCAAAAGGGCTTTATGCAAAAAGAAGAAAAGGGGGCAGAGAGGTCACTAACTGCTGGGTGGCCTTGTCTGTGGCAGCTGTCCCATCTCGGGCCACTGGGAAAGGGCGGCCGGCACAACCACGCCATCCGTAGGGGTCCAGCATGAAGGAGAAATGAAATAAACCAACTATAGCTATAGTTTGCAGTGAACAAAGAAATCTACTTGGGGCTCTAAGGAAAGGGTGGTTAAAGAAAAATGAAAGGTGGCAGAAGTCAACGTGATGCCTGAAAGAAATCAAGGGAGAGAAAACAGACGGATGCCAGGTGGTGGCAGGAACAACGCAAAGGAAACCAGGACAGTGAGACACAATGCAAAATGGCAGGGGAAATTGCTTTCTTCTGAAAAAAAGGAAACAGAGGGGGTGTGTTTCCCTAGTCGCCTTCTCTAAGGTCTGGAAAGGAGGAAAGAGAGAAGTATACATGTGGGACTGGCAGTGGTGTCCTGAGAGCCAATGGTTAGCGTCTCTCTCCAAGCCTGCATTTGGTGGTGGCAGGTTGGCGGCTTCAAATCCACCACAGTGGGAGCATTTACACCGTGGTAATCAGTAAATGGTACAAATCAGAGCTTGTTGCCCCAGAGTAGGTTGTTAAACTTCTACCAGCAAACCACCGGGGTGAGACAGGGGAGATAATTGAGAACTGATGTAAAGGGAAAGAGGACCTGTTTAGTGCTGATGAGTCCTAGGAGAGAGGATATGGGTGAAGTAGCAATTTACATGATCCTGAGAGGAACGCAGGTGCTGCCCTTCTCTGAGGCTGAGCCCGACCTCCAGTTCCTTGTCGACCCCTGAAGAGGAGGGCTGAGCTGGAGACCACCGTGGAGGAAGAGCCAAGGCCACCTCTGAGCACACTGCCTGCCCATCAGATTTCTCTGAATTCCCCCTTCGAAGTTCCCAAAGTACTGATGGGTACAGGCTGGGTATGGCGTGTATGCTTTCCAGAGGAAATCAGGCTCCAGATAGAAAATTTTATGGAAAAAAAAAAAAGATTTATTCTTTGAAACCAAACTAAATGCTGATGTTCTGTTGAGAGTTTTATTTTGACCTTTTAGAAAGGACTATCCATCAGCAATGAAGAGCTTTCTCTTTGCATGGTGAAAGCAATCTGATAAACAGGACTCGAAGAAGAAAGTATCAGTTGAATGCATATCACTTACAGAAACAGCAAAACAAAACACCAAAGCAAGCAGTTAGAAGCTTTTCTTTTCAGGGGAGTTTTGGAAGCTGGCTGCCCTAGGGAGTGAACTAATATATGCTCATCTGCATAGATTTATCCACAATTCACTTGGAACATCCCCAAAATCTAATCTTCATGAATGATCAACATACAAAATTGAATTGAATAGCTGAATGGACAAAGTCATTCTGTTCCCATGAAAATGTAGGCCCTGCAGTGGCAGTGCCTCACGTGGCTTGCTCGCTGCTATATCCCCAGCCCTTTGTACAGTAGTCACTTGTACTAAGTAGGCACTCAATGTGTGCTGAATGAGCAAATGCATAAGGAGGTTTTCTAGGCCATATTTAGATATCATGTGTCTGTGTCGCCCAACTTTAGGGGCATATAGCAAATGCTCTTAGTAATCCCATTGAAGCTCTTCTCTCTAGACATAAAGAGATAGACAGGGACTCCCCTTACAGCTCCCCAAAGGAGAGGGACTCAGTAAACCATCAGCTTTCAAACAATGCTCTTCTGAAATCCTCTCTCAATCTCCAGTGTTCTAACCTTTATTTCCCCCTTGCTATGGACAAAATGTTTAAAAGTTGGCTGATCTTGATTATTTCATTAGACATTTTAATTTGGTGGTCTCCTTTGAATTGAATTCATGCTTTAGCTAAAACTGACACAGAAACAGTCTCATTATAATATCCTGTTAGGTAGTATCTTAGAAATTTAATTTGCATTTCTCTAATTATGGGTGGATTGAATATTTAAAAAATGTTGATAGGATTTTTTGGGTGTGTTTTCGTGGTTATGAGTGTGTGTATGAGAACTATTTTTCACACCCTTGCTCAAATTTTGTGTTGTTTGACTTTTAATTATTGGTTTGTAGAAGCTCTTTGTATATTAAAGAATAAGCTCCTTGTCTTATTTCCAGAAGGTACAGAGACTATATTTTATTAATGTATCCCAGACATATAATAGGTGCTACATAAATGAATGAGCAAGTTAGTAACTATTGCAAAGTTTTCTATGGGGAGATTTTCACATGTAATTCTACTTCACTGACATCACGAAGCCAGGGCAATAGGGTTATTGACTATATGAAAACAGAGATAAAGCCTGTGTGTACATTTCAATCAATAATTTTTTCTAATGCTCATAAAACAAACATGGACCTTCTGCTTACTTTTATTATCAATGAAGAGAAATTCAACTGACCTATGAACATATTGATTTTTGATAATCTACCCAGTTTGAAAAAGCTTGGAGAAGGAGATATCTTCCTTAAACAAATACATGTTAATAGCATTGTTAGTAATAGCTGGCATTAACTGATTGCATGTTCTATGCCAAGCACAGTGCTAAGTACTTTATGTAAAAAACAAATAAACTATCAGTAAACTGGTTTCTCTTCTTTTTTCTCCATTCACCTTTAAGGCCCCAGAGAAGTGAACAAGTTGAATGTCATGTCCAGAAGGAGAATATGGCATTGCACTATCCCTTCTAGAAGAGAAAAGAAGAAAGAGCCTGTATGCAGACAGCATTGTTGGAAAACAACAAATATTTCTAAACCAACCTCTTTGTGAACCACACAACAACCTCCTTCTGAACCAAAGTCCCAGAGAGGGCCAGAGTGAGGAGGGCATTATACAGGATGAGATAAATTTGAAATGATGGCTTTGATCCCATTCCCTCTTAGAAACCCTGAGAGAAGATTGCTAATGCTATTGGCCCCAGTGTTCAAGGAAATGATAGCATAACAAGGGAGGAGAGAGGTGGTCACACACACCAGCTCTCTTGAACTGCACTTAGCTCTACTGGGGTGTTCAGGGGACCCAGAAGTTCCTACAAGCCCTTATTGTTAGCAGTAAGGAGAGTAGCTAAAAATTCTCTGGGGGCAGAATTGCTAGGGACGGGGAAGAACAGGAGTCATAGCAAACCTGCACACTGAAGCAGGGCCCAGTGAGCAAGGCAAGTCTTGACTGAGCCAAAGAAATAGGTCTTAAATGTGTCAGCCGCACACACGTGCGGTGGGCAGCTGTAGCGTGACCCCTCCCAACCAGGTACAGCCCCATCACTTGGACATCCACAAAGTCCAGGCCTGGGCAACACCAGACCAGCCCTTTGCAGCAGAGATCGGTGAATATCAGAGTTAGCACCTGGAGTTGTCACCCTCTTCCCTGCTACCGGAGGTCTCCCTACTATTAATAGTCCACCTTGCAGAAGAGGAGTAGGGTGGAGGATTTGACAAGCTTGAGTGTTTACATGAAATATGCTGTGTTACCCCAAAAGACTCTTAAACTAGAAGGAATTGAGAACTCTTAATTGTCAGAGTTTAGGGTTTTGCATTTGTAGTTGTTTCTTTTCTGCAGTCACTTGTGGTAGGTGTGGGTGGGATGTTTTAGGGAGAGGATTTCATCAGTCAGAAATGAGAGCTAACTTTGCTCAGCTCATTGCATAGTGGGGCCAGAATACTTATTTGCAACCCATCGAGTACCTCATATAAATTCTTACCAAAAAATCTGTTACTTGGGTGTTTAACAAATGAGAATATTGAAACTTAGAGAGAGTAAGTGATTTTCCTATGGTCATTGAGCAAACCAAGTGGTGAAACCTATGTCAAACAAATTTTGGAATTTCCAGTTTTAATCCCTACAGTATTTTGATTACTATTAGATAAAGCATTGCCACAGCAGGAAATCCCTTTCTCAGGGTCTGGGGTGCTTTCAGGGTTATCAT